>JAVQJD010046270.1:0-37399 GCA_036023655.1 Nannoperca australis | reverse complement strand
GTCTTGACTCTATTTTCTATTCATTTCACAACGTATGGTGGTGAATAAGTGTGACTTTTCATGGAAAACACAAAATTGTTTGGGTGACCCCAAACTTTTGAACGGTAGTGTACATAAATGTCCACTTCTGTACAGTTGCACCTCTAAAGCTTAAGTGACACACAAGAGGCTAACACAACAGTGTGTAAAACTGTTAGTCAAATGTAGTGGTTTATTGGATGTATTCAGGTGTGTGTATCAGATACACAGCACAAAACCAGCAACTACACGCAGACCACAGAGACACTCCAATGTACTCTGCCACTGCTATTTTAGAGAGGACACATGCAAAATATCAACTTGCACAGCTTTCCCCTCAGCCTGAAGACTTCCACCCTAGTCAGCACCTCTAGGAACATCTCAATGAGGAAAGGGCAAAATAAACTGCTGCTAAAGCCGGCCAACAGGGTGATGTAATGAAACATCGACTACAGTCAATCGTGTATGACGAGCGACAGTTGTCCGTGGATACTAGGGAAATGGAGCTTATTCACTTTTGACATCCTGCCTCAAACTGTTTCTTTCAGATTCTTACGCTGTGCGGCCAAACAGAACAGGCTCATTTATACTGTATGTGCAGGCTGCGCACAGTCGAGTGCACAGCTGCCCGTAATTAAGGCAGCATTGAAATTGCAAATCAATTGCATAATACTTAAAATAACAACATAACAATTTTGAAGTCAAGTGTAGTTTGCATCACTGGATTAACGCTGCAGTATTTTCAAATGAAATCATCTTTTATAATGAGGAATAATGTGGACTGCTGTGATGAACTCTGCAGGCTCATTGTGACGTTGTGGTGATGCACTCAGATACCCTCGCGTTTGTGCCAGCTAAACATTTAGCTGGATGCTTGCTGCTATTAACACGATTGCGCTTTATGAAGGTTAGTGAAGGTGCAGCCTGCTGACCTGTCTTTTAGATGCTTGGCCTTGACCTGGGTCATCTGGCCACTGGAGAAATCAAAGACCTCCTCACTGAGCAGCTTGAGGATGACCATGTTGTTCTGACAAAGGCTCTCGCTGGTGCGACTTGCCCCCACGATGTCACTGATGAAGGTGGGCCAGTGCTTGGGCCACTCCTGCTTCAGGATCTACAGACAGACAGACAAGACATATATTGGTGTTACAAAATGCTTAAAAGGGGACATTTCTTACTGAGACCAGTAAAACAAACTTTTTAAACACAGCCACCTCAGGACAAGCGTGGAGTCTGGAGCTCTCCAGTCCCTGAAGGCCAAAACAGTGTTCGCTCAGCTGACGCAGGCAGTGACTCATTCTCACTGGCATTAATGCAAAGTCACCCATGTAGCCAGCGAGCCAGCCTCGGCCTCGCTCACGCTAATATACATCAATCACACACATTACCTGGAGTGAGGGTACAATTATATAATGTGTTGTTCTGTGTCTTTGTTGAGAACTGCGACATCGGTGATGACTAGAGATGTTATATCTGAATGTTTCCATACAAACAAACACGCCGCAGCTTTCTCTCTTCAACATGATCCTCTCTCCAATCATGAGGCTATTTCCAAACACCAGCTACCTTGCCTAGGAGAAGCCATATCCAATTTCAATAAGGAATCGGGAACTTAACCTGACACACTTGGGTTTTGGGCCAGATAGTGTAATTAAGAGTGACATCTTCTGGTTAAAAAGCATCACTACAAAAGCTGAGGGGAGCACCGAGGCAGCAGTGAGACGCCCAGACCCACCTTCTTATCCCGACATTCTCTCTTCTTCCATATGAATTGTTTAGTGCTGTGCTAAACTGACATCTAGAGGGAGTGAATGAGGTTAAAAGACTGTTGCACGTGATGTAAGCCTTACTTTAGCTCCAGAAAAGCCCTTTGTCCAAAATCCACACCAAACAATGACTTTAACATTAAATCACTGCTTCAAGCGACCAAAGTTCTGTTCATCTGTTTACTATCATTCATTATTTATAGTCATCTACCCCAGCTACATTTTAATAATGTGATGAAACATTCAATAACCACTACGACCAGACAGCCTGTGAGAAACTAACTCCGACCACCTCGACTCTGGGATTTTCCAGCAGCTGCAGCCAGCGAGCCATAAAGTTGATTTTTAATACTTTGTAATGCAAACTAAGACTATAAGAGTCTCCAGCAGGACCACCGATACTGCCCGCTATATTATGTTCTTATATAGTGTTCTCTGTATCAATAAGTGCATTAGTACTCATCAGTGGCTATGAGTAGCATGCGAATATCTAGCAGAGTGTCCTGCTCCGCTGCACTCTCCTGCTGTCAATGTGGATGACTTCATTGAACTGTTTGCTGCCACTTCTTTGTGCCTCTCCACAATTCACTCACATGCAACACTGCGGGGTGAGGGAAAACATTCCAGTGTTTCAACTGAGCACAATGAGGTGTTCCTAACAGCTAGGGTATCCACAATGATGGCTAACAACCACGCTCATATTGACAATACTAATCAATTTAAAGAAATAAATTGATAAATAAACAAACATCTCTAAAAAATAAAAGAAGAATATAAAACCACTTAAATGTTGAACTCCACACTGTAACTCACAGTTTACGTGTAACGGCGGTAGGAAATCCCTAACAGTAAGTCGTACGCCTAAATAAGGCAGGGAGCCTATACCTGAAGCCATATTGACCAGTGCTAACTAATAATGTGATGTTGGTATCTCGTTTGCTTTAAAAGTTTGCTGTTCCTTGAGTCTAAATTGTCACATGAGTTTTCCACAAGGAATATTTAAAGTTAGCACACTGTTAAAGATGCAAGTTTGACGAGAAAACGATGCCTTCAGCATTGTGCAACCTCAAGGTTAATAAGCAACAGAGGATGTTCCCATTACAAACAGCTGAAAACATTCGTTCTCAAAATGGTTACATTTGGAAACAACTTTGGTCGTCATTAGTATTGAAGGCTTACCTGAACAAGGATCATGTTGAGCTTCCCAATGTACACCTTTTCTTTCTAAAGAGTACAAACAAATGGGATAAATGAATAAATGAATGTAAGCCACACAGTCTCCATTGGAGAAGGGAACAATGGTGAAACATTCTGAAATGTAACACAAATGGCTAAACGAGCGATTAGAGGTCACAAATCAAAAAATTCAGGTTAAACTTTCAATCCATTCACTACGTCCAAAATATTACATTAGTCATGAGGGAGTAAAGACTTCAATTCAATTCAAAAGACGTGTGTTTGTAAAAGACACTTACATTTGAAAATAACGTTACATAAAAGTATTCTAAGACCTACCTTACACTAATGTTATGTTATCCGTCACACTGCGGCAAATCGTGCTTTTTAAGCTGATTGTTATTCCAGAACAAAAGAGTGCTGCTTTGGATAACACGCTATTTATAGAATCCGTGTAGCTGAATGTGAAACCTCACTTCAAATCCAATTTCTGTTTAAAACCCGTCTGGTCAACTTGGCTGGTTGGATAATGTAAATAACCTCAGAAAGGTCTGTCCACTAGGGTTTAATGTGTGTAACACAAACTGTTAGTCATCAAATCCAGAGTACTGCTGAGGTCCGGTACTTAAGAGAAACATATTGATTCAATTATAACTTCAGTTCGACCAGGCAGCCAAACACAAGCACAACCGACATGGTCATGATCACACAGTTGGGTTATGCAGCAGCGTGACAGCCGGCCAAAGGGACTTTCTGAAAGTTGCTGTAATCACTAACGGATTTGGATTGATTTCATTTCATCCCGAATCCTGTTCGTGTTTGTTTGTACACCTGCTGCCTCTCTTCTGTGACTGATGCTTTCAGGTGGGCTGATACATCAAACTCAGCAATCGCAGACAAGTGATACATTTTAAACACAGTAGAGCTGCAACGATTTGTCCACAAAACCATTAGTCGAGCGACAGAAAACTAATCGATAAGTTACTTTTCAAGCAAAAACTCCAGAAATGTTCTAGATTCTCAAACTCGCCACTTTTCTTGGTCTTTCACGATAATAAATAACTATTGGGCAGACAAACCAAGACATTTGATGAGGACACCATTTCCTAATGTTTTATAGACCTAACGAATAGTAAATTAATTGAGAAAATTATCAGCTGATTAATCAATAACAAAAAGAATTGAAGAAGTGAATCAGTTTTTCACCGGAGTTGATTCCCAACAGTTTAGCATTTAAGTTTAGAACAGGAGAGAGCCAAATGTTGTGGGATAAAACGTTGTGTAGGTTACACACAATCACAGTAACTCCACGCTGGCTGTTTGAGCAGTTGTGCTGAAAACACTTTGAGAAAGCAGCTGAAGTCACCAGCTTTGGTCTGGACCACGCAGCACTGTGGTTACCGGCATTACTCATGGCTGTCCTGAGTCTAAGAGACCTGACCGTTTACCTGCTGCTCTGATGCAACAAACACAAAAACAAATCATACTGTTGGTGGCAAATGTCAACAGAGTAAAAAGGTTGTGGTGAGCAGATAAGTGTTGCTTTCAATTCATTTTAATTAAGTACTCTATGGACAATAACACTTATTTGGCCAAACTTGCATGTTTGCTATTTTTTGTTGCTCTAACTTTGGAACAAAGCTGAAATAGTAACCAACAATTTTTATCAGGATTGTTTTACTTACATGCAGCTCAGTTGTTGCCATTGTTTTGTCAACTTTCGTGGTATTAAGTACAAGTCCTACACTAATGCACCCAGACCATTACCCCAAAAATGTCATTCAGGTTTAATCGAACTAACACTGTTTACTCACCTCCACGTTTGATGCATCTGATGAAGTCTTGATAATGAGCCCGACCACATACTTTTTTATACCTGGCAAACACACAGAGATGTCAGAAGAACACTGTTAGTGTGCGCCAATACAATCTGTCAATCAAAACACATCCTGACATGACGAGTTGCCTGGGGCACGTTACTCAGTAACCCTCACACTGTCTGCAGGCTCAGAACTAGCTGCATCTGCCCATCTGTCCCAGTACACTTGTACTTTGAAAAACGATTGACATACTCCTGCAAAGCCAGTTGGTAAACACGTGGATGTGGGCTGCAGCTGCCACTGAACTTGTATAGGGCCACGGGTTTGGTCAGTTCAGTGGAAGTTACATTTCCCCAGGTGTTTTATACACAGTCAAGACTGCCAATGTGAGCAGAGCATCTTCAAAAATGTGTTTTCAGCTCCCTCATTTGTTTCTAGACTGTATCTGTACTTCATTCATAAAATGATGTGCTGAGGTGTAGTGAGCGGAGCCGAAAACAAGGTAATACTCTGACACAAGGGGGGAAAAGACATACTTGCCGGTCGCCCTGCACTGGGTTTGCCACTTGAACAAAATTCAGGCATCTACGGTCAGAAGTAGGGAAGTCTTAGGTCAATGGAAAAATGAATTTTGAGCAAAATGATAGAAGAATGGAGGGAGGCAGAATCAACTGATTTGCACATGATTGTTAAGTAGTTCATTTCTTTTTGCTCAAACCAAAATCTTTTAAGACAATTTTCATCCCACTCTGTTTTCAGATTCTTAAAAAGAAAAAGTTTAAATCAAAAATGTCTGCTAACACAGGACAAGATATTTAGTTTGAAAAACTAAAAAACAGGAACATTTGGTAATAAGTTAAATTGGTATCAGGCAGTAGAAAACCTTACATCCGTAATACAATTACTGTACTGATATATACTGTAATACATAGTACCCTTTGATGCCTCTCTCTATCTTGAAACAGACAGATGATTAGGACATCTAATCAAAGGCCCCATGTGTAAGATTTGGCAGCTCCTAGGAGTAGTTAAATAAAAAAAATAAAAAAAGACTGTGGCAGGGATTAACCCATGCCAATCACCTGTCCCTGTTTTCTCTACGGGGGCTGAAAGAAATACTGCGAATGTCTCCTACAAACAAAAACATATGCCAACATAAAACATCAGATAGACATTCTGCACATGGGGGCAACATGTTAAAGCAATGTAAGCAAGCAGCGCAGTAATAAAAAATACTTAAAGTTCCTTCTTTAAAGATGCCCCTCACAAAGCTTGAAAATCAGTGCTGGGGTGTTTTGGTTGTTTTCTCTGTGAAACAACTGCTGCAGAATCCAGCCTTGCTTGCAGCGGCCAGCACAAGCTAGTCAAGCAGAAAACAAACCAAGCATGCTTAGCGGGGGGACGCTCCTCAACTTGGCAACCGCACGTCACAACATAAAAAAAAACACCGACTTCCGAAAACACAGAATTCAAACATTTTGTGAACTGTAGCACAAAATTGGGTTTTACCTTCACACTGATTCCTGGGAAGAATCTTCCATCTTGTTTTGATAACCGTTTCCAGAATCTGAAGAGCATAGTACTGTAACATGCAAGGAGGGAGAAGCATTAGGATAAAGCTATAATGGGAACACTCAACAACAAGCATTGTGTAATTTGAATACGAACCAAAAACAGTATGAAGTGGATCAGCCTGTAATAACTTTCTAAATTGGACTGAGCTGAACCACGTCTTTCATGCAGATTTTGGAGTATGCACAACATTCACTTGGAGTTTGTTTTTGAAATCTCTACAAGCAGCATTAAACTGGAACACTGCAGAAGTCCTGCTGTTTCTCCCCGCATCACACCAGACAGCAAAAGACAGCAGAAAAATCCAACGGTCCATTAAGCAGCTTTGGCTCTGATTGTGCCAAAGGTGAGTCTAATGGTCTAGGAGACATGACACGGTCTGTGTTAAATGCTCTTTTACCGAGGCTACAGGCAGCATGTAGGGTTAGGCATCGAGAACTGTTTTTTGACTTGGAACTCGTGTGTGAATTTGTCTAGAAACGCGCTATCCGAGTTCACCCAACGACTCCTGAAAGCAAAGTGTGCACCTACTGTGCTTCCGTCAACGTTCCCGCTTGTTCATGTGTCAACACACAGGCGTAGTGCTCAGACTGCCTTACAAAGACAGAGCGCTAACTAGACAGTGAAGCTTGAAATTGAAGTGTCTTAGCTGAACTGTGTAACAAAGGCAAGAAGTGTAAAACATTATTTTGCCTTTTTAGGCTGATTATTAACCATTGTCACATGCTTTACATACTAGTCAGACACTGATAATCTAATGGGTGAAGGGAAACATCTACAAACAAACAGCTTTCTTTTCTATTAAAACTAATGAGCTTGTTTGCTAGCAGAGATGCCAGTTTACTGCTTCTGTGCACATAAGCTAGCAGAACTAGCTTAGCTGGTGCTACCTAATTCTACATAATAATACATAATACATTCTACATAAGATTTAGACACGGCCTTATTTATGTGGCATTACAAACTCAATTGCTAATCACAGGAAACTAAAAAAAGAAAAGAAAAGAGGGTAGCTATCTCACCAGCTAGCTTTGACCAGCTGGAGTGCATTAAATGTAGCTTGGTACAAAAGGACAGATTTGTATGGCATTAAAACTTTTATATGATAAAACAGATGTCAAAAAGGTCTTAACTCCATTATGACCAAATATGTAGTTACTGTGTTTTGGCTTTGTAGGGCAGTACAGTATGAATGCAGCTTCAGCTCAAGTGTGTAGCTCAGTGTGTGTATCATGATGAATCATTACTTCAGCAGGCAGCCGCAGTCAAACCAACTTTAGCCCTGCACGAAAAAAAACAAATGCACGTCCCTCATTTATTTGCCAACACAGAGAGCTTAAGCAATTTTTTTTGTTTTAAATGCAGCGTTGCCCTACAAAAAAAGTTGATCCCGGTTCAACTTTTGCTGCAATGCGAGGTCATCCGTTCAAGTCGCTGCTGTGTCAAATATGTGCACGCGTATATTCCTTGCAGATTAGTTTGTAGTATGAATGCTTCATTTCTATAGATCATCACTACAACAAATAAAATGGTTACCGACGTGACAACTTTCCACAGCAGGTAAATCCTCCCACATAATATTATAACGCACTGTGGAGCCTGATAAGCCTTCAAACTAATGGATCTGTTATTCAAACTGGACGTCCTGGATCGTGTTTTATGGTCTCACGGTACCTGAAGCAACACGCTCCCACCTCCCATGCATCGGTTTAAGCAAAGGGCTGTTCCTGGCCTGAACGCCCACTAAAAACGCAGCATTTTTAACATTTCACCAGCGTAAACTGGGATAATAGTGTAATATTCAAACTGTTAAAAATTTATATATTTTTTTTAAAGTAGATTCTTTGGTTATTTGGGTTTGTTTAATTACTGAAACTGTGCGCAAAGTATCTGAAAACTTAACAAAATCAGAATTGATAACCAAACCAACAAAATGTTATCGATACCCAACCCTAAACCATGCGAGTCTATTTTCCCCAACACTAAAATGTAGATTATGGTTCACGTCTACAGTAAGCCTACATCCGATACATTTAACTGGTGTGTCATAAGGAACAGCAAGACCAACCACAGGTTATGCCCTGTATTCATTTGTGATTGCTTAATAGTGAAGCATGAAGAGAAAGAAAACATTTTATTTATTAGATTTTGATCTAGCGTTACTTCGACTGTTTCAACTGTAGGGATCATCAATTTCAGAGCAGAACGATTCCCAAAAAATAATGAATGACATGTAGAATAGGATGTTATTAAAGCAGGATTAACAATGTGCTACAGACAATGGATGCTGGAAGATTAAAGGTGAAATCTCCTTACAGGCACACTGACTGTACACCATTGACAAGTGTCACTTGGAGTGCCGCACACATTTCTTTCACCTTTAACTGCCACGCTTTGCACATACCACCACAAGAGGTAAGAAGAGAGGAATGATCAGCGGTAAAACTAACAAATGCTTTGCAACTGTTTAGCTGGCCAAAGCACCTTAATAAAGAGTCCTGGCTGAAGAACGGCAGGGAACAGAGGGGAGAAGAGGAGGAGGAGGATGCACTGTAAAAAGGAGAGTAGGGTGGGGCGGGAACAGAGCCATGATCCCTACAGGTGAAATTAAGTCATCAATAGATTGCCTCTCTACAATGGATCCTACTGACTGCAGCCTGCACCCTCCCTCTGTCCAATGAAACAGATGCAATAGAAACGGATGAACAGAATTGAGTCAAAGGGAATTTAAAAAGGGTAGACCTTGTGGAGGCCTGCCGTCAAAGCCTAGCTGTGTCATGATGCACAGGATGACACACCCCTTTTCTTCCTATTACAAGCCATAAACATAATGGAACATTGTGATTAATATCAAATAGTCACAGCTTGAATTCATTACATTTTTTTCAAATAGTAGAATTACTGCAGTTACTAAGAAAAAGCCAAATGCTCAAAGTGCTGTGAAATGATGCACTTTTTAAACTAATGAAGCAAGATAAATGCAGAATTCAAGAGGTGTTTACCTTTTGTTCCCTCTTTTCCTCTAATGTCCCTTTTTTGGCAGTTTACAAATTTAAAAACTAGAAAAAGGACTGTTGATACATCAACTTAAGACATTAGTAATGAACGTCAGTGTTAAAAGCAATCTTACAGGCAAGCAAAAAAGGAAAAGGAAAATGTCATGCTGTGTACTTTGAGGAAGTGGCAGATGTATTGCACTTTATTGTATACTTAGTACAAACATTCATTTTCCTTTATGGACATTAGATTTATGGGTACGGCTTCATTATGTTAAATATCACGGTCAATCACCAGTTTTGTGTGGTTAATACAACTGAATGCCTGCATACGCCTGAAGGCTGAATCACTGGGCTCACAGTTCCCTGGGAGTTTGCTCTATCAGTAGTTTCAGTGCACAGGAGGGGCACAATGTATCTGTGAAGGTACAACCCAAATCTGACAGCTTCAAAGACAGACGAACGGATTTAGGAATGTTAATGATTTATCGATAATCTGTTTATTATGGTTTTTACGAGATTAACTGGCAATATTGATTACATCTGTGTGAATGTTTTTAGCAGCAGACGTGTGCTGAACAATTACTATAACTGCACTTACTGATTAGAATCGATGCTGTGTAAACTGTGTTTTACAGGAAGGTGTAGGGTAAAAGGTGTTGCTGAGAAAGGCATCTTCTGTTGTCAGTATTGCCCACAGATCTTTATCTGAGCAATTTACAGAAACAGCCTGCTCAAACAACTGACTCAAACATATATATATATACACATATATATATATATATATATATATATATATATATATATATGAGTGCCCTGAGATAACTTTGTTATGATATGGCGCTATATAAATAAAATTGAATTGAATTGAATATACTTGTTTGAATTTGTTTTTTAATTGAATCTACCTAATTCGTTAGATTGTGTCCATGTCAAATATCTAAATAATTAAAATGTCGACATTGTGATGATTCCATATTAACAAACCAAACTGGTGCCAAAATAAATACAGCTGATAGGACTGACATTAAGAAGGATGGGTACAATAGCGTGAACTCATTCCCATTCAGATCAAACAGGGCAGAATCTTAAAAAGGTACATTCACTATTGTATTACCAGCAGTAGTTTACAGGCAAAGTCAGATGTTTATCTGGTAGGTTCAGATCAAACAGAATCAACTGTATCAGAAGGACAGAGGTCCTGCATAGCTCATGAGTTAGGGCATGGTACAAATACCGCCAGAACTGCATATTCCACTACAGCTGGCTCCATGTGCACCAACAATATGCTGGCATAGTACATGAAGCTGCTTTAATAAGAAGATCCACCAGACAGCATTTCTTTATATAATTTAAAGAACCACTGTGGCTTAATGTAGTGTTTTTTATTTTATTAAATATTTTATTTGTTGTTAGCATACACTTCCTCAAAGCACAAGCAAATGTCTTTCCACCAATGTTTTCTGGACTGGAGCTAGCTTACTTTGGTGTTCATGTTCTGGGAGAACTCGAGGATGGTGTCCACTCTCGTCCAGGCATCCGGGTGCTCTTTTAAGTGCGTCAACACTTCTTGTGCCATTCTTTGCTGCAATACAGTTATGAATGACACTTTAGATTTAACACTGAGGTGACATGAAGAGACTTGCAAATGCATTTCTAGACTTTCTACATAGATTTATTTTACAGGTAGAGCAAGAAAAGAAGAATTAACGGCCATTAGGTCAGGTGAGTTTAAAAAAAAAAAAAAAAAAAAAAGCTGGTCAAAACCAAAACATTATTCCTTTTCCTCCAGGCACACAAACACAACATACTTTGTGTCAGATGGCTTATACAGCATTTGTATATGCTTCACATTACGTACCTGTGGTCCCACTCCATGATATAGACAGTTCACCACATTATCCAGCAGGTTGATGTCCAGTTTCTGGTTGAAGTCCAGCAGCTGCTGTGCTGCATGGTCTGCTAACATTGTCATAATTGCTGGCATAGAGCTCTGCAACAAGGACAGCAGAGGGAGGGGTCATGAGTGCACAGAGCACATTCAACAGGCAAAGTCATGTGAACGGTGTGTGTAGAAACAATTCCAAACACTTGACCCCTAAACAAAAATCCTCTAGACCCACCAGAGAGCTGTCATTTAAAAAAAGTTATGCACATGCTGTCACAAACATGTCACTGTTCAAAAAGTATACAAAAGGAAATGAAAGCTTTCACTGTTCTTCAGCCAGACCGAGTTTAGAAAACTGCAATTTGGCTGAAATATTTGGGCACAGTGCTCTGGTGCACCCCAGGCGGCAGGACTTGCAAATAGGGACTCACAACAGAAACGACTAATTAACTTAATCATTGCACCCAGTGGCAAATAACGCTAGACTGTAAATGTAAAAATGTCTTAAAACCTCAGGTAACCCTGACTGTATTGGTGATATGAGGGCTTTTTCCAGACTGACACCACGTGATCTTTCCAAAAATAGGTTAAAATTGATTTGAAAACGGTTGAGTACACCATTCATAAAACCAAAGCCAATGTCATTTCACCGTCGGATTAAACAGACTTCTTAACAATAGATTCGAACTGAGAAATAAGCAGGAATTCACTGCTCAGTCGGTCCATATCTCCAGCTCTGTTCTACTAATCTAGCGTTTCTTTCTACGGACATATTAAGAAGGTTAACCGAGCCACGTGCCGGATATACTAGGCGACGTCACGTTGTTTACATCTGTAAGTGACGGAGCTCACTCCTCCGAGCACAGACCGCAACACACAAGCAGCCGGACGCGACACACAAGCAGCAGGACGTCGTGCTTCAAAAAAATCGGAATAGTGAACGCAGCTTACGATGGTGTTGACAGTTACTAGAATTACCTGTAATGTGGCTAACGTAAACAGCGCGCACGCGGCATTAGCGTACTTCACACGGAGTGCTAACATTAGCTAGCCGTGACGCTGTGTTTCTAGCTAGACGTTACCAGTGTGTCGCACAAGCAGTTCACGTGTGGTCCTTCACTGACTACAACCACTCCCACCAAAGGATACCAGGGACGGAGGGTCACCCATACATGCATTCACTCACTATCATTTAACAACGCGGATTTGGGGAAGTTGGCGCTCTGTGTTGCAGCTACACTCCGGGAAGATTATCATTTTAAGACTTTACAATACGCAGAGATAAAAGTTCGCATTGGCTACCGCTAAGTACCCAGCAACATCAACTTGACATCCGCTCACATCACGCACACGGGTGATGCTGCTGTGGTGGGAGAGGCACGGATTTAATCGCACAGCGTTTGGTTACTTATTCGTCTGCAGTGTCGCACGTAACGTTACAAGATGCAGCCCCGGTTAGTTATGCATTTAGTTAGGTTAAGTTACAGCACTTTATCTGACAGTCGACGTTAGCTAATCCTTATAAAGTGCTAAATGCTAGCTAACGGGCAGTCGAGGACTACCTGGTTATCCCATTGATGCTATTGCATTCTGAATTAGCGTTTTTTTTCCAGGAGCACTATGACAGGCTACGTAAAACGAAAGATAACAACTTAATACCCACACCAAAATGCATTTTATTCCGTGTACAGGTAAAGCCAAGACACGTTAATCACAGCATGGAAGGGTTGCACTTCACACCAGTTACCTACCTAAAGTCCAAGGCTCTGACTGAAAAGAGTGGCGTTTGCCAAAGAAGCTACAGGATATATTGAGTACTTCAGTATCACTGTTGATTAAAAAATATTTCCTATTTCTGCAGCGTTGACTATCCCAAGCTCCAGTAGTGAGTGATGTCTGGCTGGTAAGAACCACTGATGTGGATTCCAAAACTACTATCACGGCAAACCCAGCAATTTGTTACTCCGATACATTTTACGAAACAAAGTAAACCTTGATTCAGTAATTAATTCGTTACTCTAATGGTTTTCCAGCAGGGCGGTGTAGAGGTTGTATGCCTGCGCCTCCTCTCCTCTCTCTAGCAACTAACTCGCAACCGGTTGAAACCGGTTCAGACTGGGAGATTCCATCTCGGTTTAGTTTTCAGCCGATGGCGCCGCGTAAAGTTTGGACTGGGGTTCCGCCCACACCGCGGCGTGATTGGCCGAGGCTTTGGTGGAGACTTCCTAGTTGGCGTCCTATTGAATGACTGACCTGTCAGTTTATTTCAATTCGCTCAAGCGCCCACGCGACTACTCCGCCCGGAAAGAAAAAGAGGGCAGACTCCCATGCAGAGTGGACTTGTACTGTGACTCCGCTTATCAGAATAGCGAATAAGTAAGCGACCAGAGTTTATTGCTACTCCTGAGGGTCAAGTTATATATTACCTCCATTAATGCCAATGCGACATAGCATTACAGCACGCGCGCACAATACAAGGCGTCCAATAATGCCATTTAAATATTTTGTCCACTTAAGACTGTGAAGGTTCTATTAAGTTACTTTAAAACGTAACATATCCCGAAAGGACAGTGGCTGCCTTCTGCTGGTACACTTTTGGTTTGAATGATGTGATAAACCGCAAGTACCATTCATTTGCCTGTTGCTTGTAAGCTGGTAATTTTCCACCAGCCACGAGTGGGAGTGGTTACATGATCATGAACGCACGGGGTTAGAAAAACGACCTGGAGGAGAATTTGTTTACCGAATGGGAAACGGTACTAAAGTGGACGGCGGACTTTATAATTATACACTGTCCGCAGCAGCAGAGACAAGAAATGTATTATCACAGTAAATATTTTTGCTAATTGAGAGCCATATTCGGCGAGCACCGCTGTCAATTGAGGATGCAAACATGACAGCGGGTTTTTTTTCTCCTTTGTGGTCACGTGGTCCAGCGCGCTACTTGATGGAAAAATACTGGATTTGGTGTGTAGTGAAGACAGTACACAACCCAGGAAAGTCATTCAGGGAGGATTTTTCGAAGGGCGTTCGAGTCTTTACCCAGCAACACTGTCTACCATTCATTTCTTTATGTCTCGGCGACCTATAGAAACGTGTACAAATCATTGTACGTTGTTTGAAAGTACTCTGGCGCTGAAATGCTGTTTGTGCTAACTAAGTCGCTTTGTTTGTGCTAACTAAGTCGTCGAAAACAAATGCATTTTTGTCCTCATGTTTTAGATGTATCAGTTGATGGGAATGTGTAATTGCAACACAACCTGGTAGTGCCATAGTTGCACATTGATCATCAAGTGCATTATTCAGCTCATAGTATATGCTGTTATACCCACAATTCATGCCATAATGCATTGTAGTGCAGTGCATTTCTCATTGTAATGTAGGCATTGTTGGAGAAAAGTACCATATGCATACCATTTTCCATCTCATATGTAAGTAGTTGTATCTGTGCACTGTTGGTGTGTCTGTCCTTGGATCATCCTCTCACCCCAGACAGTTGGCCTATATCCCGAGCCTTTGTTATTAACAAACAAGATTTCAAAGCCTATTATCTGTTTGTTGATTCATGAATGCCATTTGCTTTGCCCTCCATACTGTCACAATCCTAGAATCATCTACCATAGGCAGGAAATAAAAACATTTGTAGACACAGACAGGTCAGTCCACTTTTCAGGAATACAATAGTCTTGGGGAAAAAAGGAGATACTGTAGTTCAACTTAAGATATACAGCATGTGGAATGTAAGAGATATTCATATAGGTCTATAGAAACCCTTTCTGCCCTGGGACTGTTTGCTGCTTTAACTGTGTTGGTTTAACATCTTCATGTAATGCATGCTCAGTTATCCACCCTGATTTAGATTGTGATATCAGACTTGCAAACAAATAATCATGCATATATCTTTATATTAATCCACTGTGCAAATAATATTTTCTCAATACCCACCCATATAGTCTTAAATGCCCAAACCATATATAACCATATATTATCAGTGCAAATAAACATAAACCTGCAAGTAAGTAAGTGTGTGTGTGTGTCTCAGAAATAGGTATTTACTCTAGAGAATGTATGAAGTATAGTCAATGGCATTAAAGTCAGTGATTAAAAAGGTGTCTCAACTCATACCATTGATGAAAAGTGATCTCCATAAGGCAGAAACGGTTATCTTTTCAGAGGAGCAATCACTAAAGCCTTTCACTCAAAGTAGGCCATACTTTATGAAGTTCACGTCAATCTTATAAAATAAAAAAACATGTAGTACTATTAAAATACACATTACATTAACAGTGAAGAGTCAACTGCCTGTCAACAGAACCAGGCTTCTCTCTAGTGCAGTGCTGGAATTCACTGTTATACATGTGTGAAGTTAGGAGGTAAGCAACCTCAGTCAGGCATAGGCTGGTTAAATCTCGCTCTATCTGGTTTGGGCATGGTAGTCCATTTACATATATTCTCATTGCACCACACCAGGGGGGAGCTCCGTGTGGCAATCAACTTAAAAGAAACTTGTCATTTGTTGGGCTGGCTCATGCTGCTGTTGACCCAGTGCCTGAATGTTCAACCTTGCCTTATGAGCCTCCAGCATTAAAAGGGGAAATGACAACTTAGTGCACACATTTGTTTTAGGTATCACAATATTACCCATGTGACAACAAAATCCAGTCAGTTCTACTGTAGCTTGGTCTCCTGGACTGTTCCAAACAGTGGGATCATTGCATGTGCTTATACTTGGTCACAATAACTGTTGACATGAGACAAGAACTGCCTTTTGATTAGCCTGCTACTCCAGCCCATGCTTCAGTAAGGACATTATATAAACAAATAACAGCGCCATCTTCTGCAACTCCAAGGTTTAAGATAGCTGACGTGTTATCCTGGAGCGCCCTCTGCTGGTGGAAAGACTGCCGGCCCCACTAAAATAAGATTACGAATGACTTAAAATAGAAACCGAGCATAGTGGAATCAGGACAAACTTCATTTGTGAAAGACGTGTTATAGACGCGTTTTACATAAAAGAAACAAGTAAAATCCTAAATTAATGCTTTAGTATAATTGTATGAATTCAAATGGATGAAACAAGTACAATAACTGCAAATTCATTGAAGATGTGGCAAATCTCTAATATACCTAAATATTTAATTAAAAAATCCATTTAACTTTCTGTATATTGCCTTTTTTGACTCACACTGCTGAGCTTCATCCAGTCTCTACAGGTTTTGACCACATCCATTCATACTAACCCTGATAATTCTGAAGTCAACTGAATAACCTGTTCATAGTTCTTCATTCTCTCATATCACTATCTTCGCTTGAAGACCTACCTCTTCTGAGATTACTCATCTAAGGTGCTCTTTCTCTCTCCCTCTCCCTTTATTTCTCCATTCTTTTCTGTCTCTCAAGAGCATATTTACAGACATTTAGTCAAACCACGTTAGCCTTGTTTACCTGTTTAAGGCACAAATGTTGAGGCCTTCTATCTGACAATATGCAGACAATATGTTTCTGAATGTTGTCCACATGGTAATATGCAACTAGATTTATGTCAGGCTGCTTTAAAATGTTTTTCACCTATAAACAATAGAGCTCCTTAATCCTTTTCAAGCAACCCTTTTAATGTGTATACAAATCCTGTCCGACTGTGTTTTTGCTGACTGTAATACTTGTTGATTCTCATGTCTTTCTTAGTTCAACTGTAGACTTAAACTGCTGCTGTCTTTTAAGGTGTTCTACTGTTTTAGGAGTCTCTTCAGTGGTCAGTTCAGGTAAAACTAAAGATTAATTTAATACAAAACAAAACCACCTGGTACTGTATATGTCAAACTCTCTGTAGTAAATGTAGAATAGGGATTTTTAGACAGTCAGCAAGGTTCTGACTCAAGTTCAACCTAAAATGTGGGATTATAAGTGAGACCTGTGATAAAGGTCCACTCCCAACATGATTCTAACACTACAGCCAGTGTTTGCTCTTGTGCAGTGATTACAGTGTTCCCAGTAGAAGCACCTTATCTTATCTTTACAGGACTATTTTTATGGAATCATGACCTACTGACAACAAAGATGTGGCCTCTTGAAAGTCAGAGTTCATGTTTGTGCAGGTTTCATTCTCAATATTTATGTTGGTGTTTTGGCACAAACATTAAGTCTACATATGTAGATATTAATGACGCCATAGGCCTTTTTCACAGCAGACACATTGACTCGTCACAGTAGAAAAAGCACAAGTGTGTCGAATAACATTAACGATGGCTCCCGACCCTGAAACCGTGGCAGCTAAGTGGAATTAAGCCATCTTTAATTTGAGTATTTACATCGTTTTTTCCTGTTGTGATGTAAAAACATCCACTGTGGACAAAAAAGTTCATGTTATCTATTACGTTTAATTTACTTTAAGTCTATTTCTCTATGCAGATGTGCACCAGTATGTGTGTATGTGTATATATATATATATATATGTGTATATATATATATGAATAATTAAATAATGACCTCCACCTCCACCTTGCTAGACAGCTGGTTTGAATCCTTGAGGTGGTGCAGAGCAACAGTGGCTGGGCAGTTTGCTGGCAACCCCAACCCCCTAACATACAGCACATAACCTTTTGGTTGGTTTCCACTGCTCTTTGAATCAATGGTAATATGAAATGTACAAAAAAGACAGGTAACAGTAACAACATTTGTCTAATCTGTAGTAAGTATCTAGTATTTCAGTACAGAATCATTCCCCAATTCCAGATTTCCTTGATTTAATCAGAAAAGTGCCTAATTATAAGTTTAATTCTAACAAAGTTTGGATATCTTATTGTGAATCATCAAAAACAACAAATTAAATAATAAGAACAGCTTTCAGAATTCACAGTCAGTGCTTTTGGTATTCATTTATATTTGGGTGGCAAAATCATCGGCCGAGACACTGATGAGAATAAAGTAATTGTAAGAATTACATTACATTACAATTACATTTAGAATTTATTGAATGTTTTTATTAAGAAGCACAAAACGGACCTATTAGTGACCTGTTCACTGTTCGTAGATTTGGCTCCATTTCAAATGACCTGTATGTTCCAGTACAAAGTTAAGTCTGTCTTGTGTTATATTCAGTTGCATATTTGTCAGGTAAAGCTGTGACACTTAGTGAATTCAAAAGTCAAGTCAGTGCAAAACAAGTCCAATCAATATTCTTAACACCTTAATACTTCAAATTAAACCTCAAATACTTTCAGCAAGTCTTTATTTTGTAAAAGTCAGTGTGAATCAATACTTTTACAAGATCAATATTGTGAGTCTTATCTGCTCTGTGGCATTTGTCACAACTGCTGCCACCCCTCTACACACACATGCAGTTAACCTTCTTTCCACATTGATTGATGAGGGATTTCAGAGAGAAACATATCAAAAGTGGTAGTACCACCACCACATTGACAACTAAAGGCAAAAGAAGCACACAAAGAACAAAATCAATTCCATAAATAATGTTTTGCACCTTTGAGAATAGCTTAAAAGAAAGCAGCAGCTGCTACAGGTGAACTAAAGCTACCTGCCATGTTAAACAGACATTCATGTTCCCCAGAGGATGAATCTTAATTACTTTAGTGATCCAGTCCAAAATGTCACTTTCAGCAGTTTGATAAGATCTTGGGTTTTCTGTATGTTAACTAGTTGTCCACTTTTAGAGTTGTTGTAGAGTTTCTTACTAATTCTCATTCTGTATACTAAGAACACCACTTGCCCTGGAGACACATGTCTAGGGAAAGCTGGATCTCACTTCCAAAGGATATTATTTAAAAAAAGTCCATAAGAAGAGTCATGGAAGAGATGATTTCAATGTATTTATGTGTTCGATTGACTGAAACAGAGTTTAACTGTGTCCCCTCTACTTGGCACTTGATGACATTTTGAAAGCATTTCTGAAGTTTGCTTCCTGATATCATCTGTCCATTAGATAGTTCTGTCATAATGTTAAAACGAGACTGTTGCTCCTGTTGCATTGGTATGTATGCAGTTACATACCACTTTACTGGAATTACATTGCAAGGAAACAGGAAGTTGATTTAATTCTATCATTCGGATCATAAGCATAGCATTAAATTATACTTGTGTGTAGCTCATCTGATGATATTTCACAAATGTAGGCATTGAACCATATTTTCAATTGAAATCTACACTCTACACTGGAATGTTAATGGTCTCCATGTAAGAGTGAATCAAGTTCAAATCAAAAAACCTGATACAATGTTGAGTATGAGCCCTATCCCGGGTTCTTATGTGGGATATGATGTTAACATTCATAATCATCTCCCTGTATACACAATGACAGTGACGACATGACTGATCATCTGTGTGCACCAGCAAAGAATGTTCAGAAACCTGGATAAGGTGTTTACATGTCACAGTATCCTGGTTGCTATCAGAGTAGTCCAGGTAGCATTTCCAACTAAAACGTTTCCTTGCTCAATACTGTCGTGGAAATCTTCCTTGCTCAATACCAGGATATGATGTTTACATGCACAACACATAACCGGGGCACTTGGAAAACCAGATCCTAACCAGTATATTAGTTTGCATGTAAACACATTCATCGTTGCCGTGCTGGAATACTGCACCGCCTGGTGTTTACATTTGGAGATTTAGATAATACGGCTCTACATGTAGGATGAACATGGACAAAGAGGGATTTCCTAAGATGTGTTGGGACATGGCTGATTTAAAGGTAGGGATGGGCCAAAGCAAAAGTGTACTCACTGCTCTCTGAAAATATAAACAGTCTTATGTTTTGAACTAATGTTTTGGCCTGACAGACAATAAAAATCTACTGGAGCCTGGGTACAGAAGTTACCGCTGAGGATCTGCTTAACATGTCCTTACCTTTTGGATATATCGTTAGTGTTCAGGTACCTTTATTACAGAAAAGCTTTTGGAAATACAAATTACACTCACTTTAACATTGAATGTTCTTCACTGTTCTCAATAGTTTCGTAAAGATAATTTTTTTCCCCCTCTCATAACTCAGAAAACAGTGAAAAGCGGACTCCTGTGTGGAATGGTGACTTACTCTAATGCTGTTGATGCTGCCACGGCCATAACTAAACTGTATGGCTTATTAAAGTCCAGAGAGGCCCACAAGAATGAAAGATCAGAAAGTCTCCTTCCAGATGACATGCCACCACCCATTCTGCTGGACACACTGTCTCCATCAGCTTACAGCAAGGTAACGTTTGAATGTTTTCTTTTATTGTTTCTGCTTTGTGGTGGATTTTAGGTGCTCGACTAATTTAAGTAAAATGTCTGGTTTCCATTTGTTAGAGTGTGTCTCTTTTAATTGATAACATGGATTTCTTAAAAGGTCTCAACACGGGCTTCAAATGCCTCCGTGTTTCCTTTGCAAACCAAGAAGGTGGGGCATGCCTTGCACCGAGGGCACCATGCAGAACCCGCCACATAAAGCACCCCGGCCAGCTCTGAATGCAGTGTGTTCTCCAGGATCTCTGCAGCTAGAGCACTAGAGCCACCAGCCTGTTTAAATTAATAGTTTCCACATGTCCAAAATAACACAGCATAATATTAATAAATACCTGTATCTCTGCAGAGTTGGACACTTTATTGCAAAATTGACTAATTGCAAATTGAGCATCCTACTCAGAAGCTGTACAAAAATAGAATTTTGGCAACACACCAGGTGATTTGCAATGACGAGTAAAAACTTGTAGCTGTATGTTGTATTCAGTAATGTAGGAAGTACCGTCAAAAACCTGAACACAAAAGGCTTCACAGGTTCAAACTAATTTGAAAAAAACAACATTTTAACGTACCGTTTGTTAATATTGGACTTGGCAGGTAAATAAATACCCACACACATAATGCTACTTCCATATGCTGCACTTCTGGATACCAGCCACTAGATGGACCACTGATTACTTTGAAGTCAGCATCACTTATGTTATAGCTAAGATACCATGCACACCATTAGTTGGGTTTTTATCTGTGACTTTATTCTGGGGACTCTCCTCAGATCATGAAAACAACAGCAAAATACATACACGTGTTATTTATAAGTAATTAAAAGGTGGATAACACTTATTCACTCATATTTTAGTTTGCCAACATGCAATCATGTGTCTATTCGTCATGCCTTTAATTCTAACATATAACCTAACTTGCTAAGTCTTCTCATATATTAACATTTTCCAGCTACCCCTTTTAGTAAGTGACCTCTTTTCCATCCTATTTCCATTTTAATTTCATTTCATGTAGTTCTATCAAACATAATCAGAGCAGGAAATTGGATTTGCTGGACTCACTTATCTTAAGAACTTGCTTACATGCTTTTCTTATTTTTAGATTATATCTAAAATGCCTTTTTTTGTTGTCTTTCTTTGTGAACTGTATATGCGAGCACACCACGTCTGCCTTCATTAAAATATCTACTGAAATCATTTAGCAGGTTATAGTTTTAGTTCTACAAATATGTCAAAGGAGCTCTCGAGGCAGAAATGAACTAACTGGTTGCATTAATCCTCACTTGGCCCATAACCTCAAGGCTCGTTCACACCAAGTGTGTGCGCAGTGGTTTACTTGAACTCTGGAGTGTTTGGCTCAGTTCATTTGGTCAGGTGAGAGCTTTTTAGATAAAGTAGTAGTGAATAACAAACACAGTAAGACAGCAGAAAATGTGAGTCTTAGCTCTCCTCCCAGAGAAATTGTGTTGGAGCTCATTAGAGAGGTGAGAACAAACTTAACAACTTGAAGGAAACAAGTGGAAAACATCAAGTGTTGTGTTGTTTCTATGTATTCTCTCTCTCTCTCTCTCTCTCTCTCTCTCTCTCTCTCTCTCTCTCTCTCTCTCTCTCTCGCTCTACTGTCTTCTCCTCTCTCACACTTATTTATATACATAATAATGACAGAATGTCAGTTGGTCTCTATCCAAGTATGGTTTGACTGATATGTTGCAGATCGGTTTTAATCCAAACTACCTGAAAGTGAATGTTATTTTTTCACCCAATTAAAGGGACACTACATTGATTTAAAATTGCATGTTCAAAAGGTTGAGGGACTAGTGAGAGACATGTTTCTCATGTCTTCCAAACTCCACAGCCCCAGTTTCTGTTACAAAACTCAAACCCAATCTTAACTCTGATGACATTTCTATGAGGGTGATTGTTTCTATTTTCATGTCATCCAGTCGTGGTTACTCGAGATCGCCGAGATCACCAGCGGGCGGAAGGAGAAGCAGGGGACGTGAGGAGTTACATCACAGCACGCCAGTGAAATGCTGGCATGGTCAACTTAGTCTTAGTGTCAAAGAAAAATGTTGTATTTGGGGATATTATGGGTTTTACCCAAATGCCAAAGGTGAGCCTAAAGATACTACACAACTTATCTGGCAGATAGTAGTCTTTATTAAACAATGTATTCTCTGTTGTGCAAGCAGTACAGCTAAAATGATAACATTTAACACAGTGTGAACATTTTGCTTAAAACATGTGAAGATAAACAATACAAATGTCTAACAGCTTTGTCTCCTCTATTCAAACAATGGCTGTGGGAGAAAGCTTCAGTACTAACTGTAAGTACAGTGTAAGTCCAAGGTTTGTGATATAAAGCTTCTTTTCTTCTTTTCACAATTACATTGGAAAAGCATCTGAGACCGTTTTGATTTAAAAGAACACACTGAAATAGTTACAGTATATACTTTTTCTACTTGTTGCATTTTATATGTATTAAGCACAAATGTATTTAGTGAGATGCACCTTGTAAACACAATCCAAACAGAACTAATAAAGGCCTTCAAACTCTAGTTCAGGTGTAATGCAGGTGTCACCTTTAGGCCCCTATCAGTTTATAGCGCACTTCAGAGGTGATTACAGTATTAACAATTCAGTTACATTACCACAAATGAATTGCCACATGGTGAACTTGGAACCTTTGTGTCCCCGAGGGTCTGGGGCCCTGGGGCAATTGCCTGCTTTGCCGAGTTTATGGTCCAACCTTGGTGGGAATGGATTCAAATTCCCCATCTGAATCAGTTCAGGTAATGATCTTTCTATAAACAAGGAGAGAGTCTGTATGAACGAGAGCTGGTATCGATCTGTTCTACAAATAGCATGTAATCAATCAAACTACCTTATATCTATCATATCACAGCCTCTCCCCACGTCTGTTTCCACATCTGCCTGTCTGCCATCTGCTCTGCAGCTACTTCAATAATAGCTTGCAGCTGCAAAGGAAGGAGACGAGGGCGGGGGGTGTGTGTGGAAGGAAAAACCCAGAGGGGGGAGAGGTAAAGGGAGGGCAGGCAGACGGGTCGGGAGGGAGAAGGAAGGAGTGGGCGGTGAAAGCAGAGCTGTGATGCAGACAGCGAATCACATGAGCAGGGATCTGTTTACAAACTGAGGACTGTAGACGAGAAGTGGAGAAGACAGAGAAGGAAGGACAGAGGAGGAGAGTGAATGTGAGAAGAAAACACAGGAGAAGAGAGGAGTGTCTGGATCTGAATCAGCATTAGCCGCATTGTCTTCCTGTGTTGTATACCTCCCCGTGTTCTTTGTTCAGAGCAGCAAGGCAGAGGAAGACATGAGACGCTGCTTTCCACAGGAACACTGAGGCTGCCTGCCTGCCTGCCTGCCTGCCTGCCTGCCTGCCTGCCTGCCTGCTCGCCTGGTTGGCTGGCCGTGCTGCCGGGAAACCCATCAATGTCCTTCCCTTTGTCTCTCCATAATTGGACACGGCAGGTTTTCACAGCCAGAGAGGAGGAAAGCGACGTGGAGATCTAAAAGGAGAGGACAGAGGAGAGAGAAGCAAGGAAAGGAGAAGAGAGAAGAAGAGGAGGAAGGGAGGGAGAGACTCGTGACAATGTTTTGAAGGGGAGACATAACAAAAAAAGCAAGAACTGTGTTGGCCAGAGGTACATGACCAGAGTGCTGGATGGGATTTGGAATATATTTCCTCATACTGTCAGTGACATTGGTGTCTTTTTATCCCCAAGGCTCACAAGGCCATCTCCAAGACGGTTCTCTTTGTCTTTCAATGGAGAACACACAGGAATACCTACGTTTCTTTCTCTGATACGTTTACAGTTGTTTGGGAGTCTAAATCTCAATGAAAGCTAAATCATCACTGCAGATTGAGGTATCAGTGTTCCAATGAACAGCTGGTTATTTGGGGTGATGTCTTCTTGAGGAACTGGGAGTGTCTAATCCATTCTGCTTTCCCCAGACCACAAGAGTAGTGGACTTACAGGCAAAGCTCTTCTGTAGAAACCAGACTTTGTGAAATTGGAGAGTCCCAACCCCAAAGATTTTCTGGGTTTGCCAACCGAACATCTGGACATTTGATGCATCCTGTCCAATGGTGTAACGGTAAGTGTCCTGGAGCCGTTTGCACAGTTTTTTTCTTTAATTAAAAGTTAGTCTAGTAATAACAAGTGTTTACTAAGTGGAGATGTAAACATCCCTTAAACAGAGCTGCACCACACAAACTAGTTCTATTTTGTTCATGCTTCGCCCTCTAATGGGCTTCACTGCTGGTTTACCCCATTGAGGCTCCACCTCAGCACCTTGAGACAGATTTTGCATTCACCACCCAATCCGATGGTAGCATGCATGCCCTATTGAACACAGGCACACCTGTCGCTGGGCTCTCTGTTTCACTCAGCCAACTTGAGTATGTACACAGCACTCAGCGAAACCTTCGTCACCATGCGGTGTATGGAGTCCAGGGACACTTACATTTGGCTTTGATAACAAAACGTGAACTTGATATTTGTTACATTCTGATGTTTTTTTCAATGACAATGTTTTTTCTTCATGTCACCCTTTTTTCAGTGGCATTTATTTTTGTACGATGTCAGTGTTTCGGTTTCAGCTCTCTGTCTCTGTTTTGTTGTGGAGAGCAGGGGTTTGAGGGGGGCGGGACCAGGAGAGCGTGATTGACATATGATCTGCATACTTAGGAGAGAACATCACTGTTTGCCTACAGCGACGACCTTTCAGATGCATTGTTAGAGGCACCCCGCTGGGGGATGGGTTTGCTTCTGTCTTCCCAACTCAGGTGAGGTGAAGAAAGGGAAGGCGAAGTGTGACGCTTATTCTTCCCTGGCCTCTTATTTTTATGTTTCTGCCATACCTCCAGCTCACTGCGTTCCCCTCTCTGGGTGCACAGGAACGTGCAACAATGCTTCTCAGTTAAGTGTTTTTTGGAGAGGCAACCAATTTGTGAGGGGGCAACTTCTCACCCCATGTCATTTAAGGTGGAGAAGGGTGAGAAAACCCTGACTGGCGCGTGCTACCATGCCTGCACACGTGCTGGGTGGTAGCTCAGATCCCATACCAACGAGGAAGTGGCACAAGGTGACAAATTGTGCCCTCCTATTTCCATTATTATCCTCAACCTTCACTAGTGCTCCTAACTGTGCCAGGCACACAGGAGTGCACAACCAGACTCCCACACGATGAGGATTCTGCCCCGGTTGTGGAAGGCTTTACTACCCAAACGTGGCATCCATTCTCCTGTTACTATTCTCCCATACTAGAGAAGAAGTGACTTAAAGGCGAGCCATTTTTTCCCTGTCGTCAGTTGCCCAGCTCAAAAGGAAGCTAAGAGACGGGTGCACCACAAAAACAGGACATGCATTCTAGTGCTGAGGCAGAGTCTTGATGGGGTGAACCAGAAGTGAAGCCTGTGAGAGGGCTGCGCTCATATTGATTAAACTGGAGTTACATACAGGTACTTTATCTTATGTAGAGATTAGTTGTTACTAAATATTTACACCCAGTAGCTGCCAGGTGTAACTGTTACTAAATGAACTAAATGACAAAGCTAACATTAACTTGATAATAAATGTTAGCCTACAGTTTGTGATGCTACACTGACTTTCTGTTTCCGGTTCTTTTGTCTTATCTTTAGTCTTTACTACCTACGCATTAACCCTAAATTTAGGAAATCACTGGTATGAAACGAGCTACTTGTTACTCAGAGAATGGACTTTCAACACAAACATTTGAGATTTATGAATAGCTGGTGCAACAACCCAACCAAACGTGATATTTTATACACAAAGTGAAGACATGACCAATAAAAGTACCATAATCACAATGTGCTTATTATGTGTTTTACCCTGACATGACCTCAAACATATTCATATAAACACTGAGACCTCTGAAGCCAAGTCATTTTTCCAGCCAAACACATAAAACCAAAGCTGCTATTCCTTTTTAACAGTGTTCAGTTACAGTCCTGTCCAGACTGCATGCATTTGCACAGTGGCCTACGTTTTAGCGCTCCACTATCAATGATTTACTAACATCGTGATAAAATTACAGCTGCCTCCGCCTTCGTCCAAACCTCCTGTCAAAACCTCCCTAAATCCCCCCAACTGTACAACCGAAGACGGCACCACTCTTCTGCCAGACCCCTGTCCATTGAAGACAAGAGGGTCACCACCACAGAAAAAGTTAACTACTATGGCTTAAGGCTGATGTACGTCATGTGGAGTGACAACTGCCATGTTCGAGCCCCTCAGGCTGAAAACTTCTTTCTCCCCGAACTACTCTTAGGCCAGAAGCAAGTTTGCATAAAAGTGCCTCGCTGTGTTAGAGAGGTGCTTTTGCTGTGGGATCTATGTACTATGTAATTATATGTAGGATTTTGCTCCTGAAATAGCCACTGAACATTATAAGGATAGCAAACAAAAATCCAAATCCCCCCAAATAGACTTTGTTCTTCTGTAGCTTTACTCAGTTTGATCCTGATTACTACGGATTTATGCACAACAATTTTACATCTATTTACATTCATTTGGCAGATGCTGTTGTCCATTGTGACTTACAATAAGCGTATTGACGCCACATAGAAACAAGAGCTAGATATCATCCAAAATATCTATTTCTTTTAAACAAACTAAAAGCATGTTCGTTGTTACTGTACAAGGGCTTAGAGTTTCTTTTTTATCATCCTAGAAAACATGTAAGTAAAAAGGTGTCACTTACAGTTAAAATATATCAGCAAGAAAATTTCCTTAAAACAGCTCTCCCACTTTCACGCTCACTTGTTATTTATTGTGCAGCTCAGAAATCCCTACAGTGTGAACAGTATTACATTGCAATTTGAAACACGAGGCTCCGCAGAAGCCGTGTGGAGCATGTGTGCCAGGCCTTGCAAGTTACACAGATACGTGCCCCCCACATCCTCGCCATAGGAGCTGGACACAGGCAAAATATGGTAAAGTCAGACAGGGTGATGCATGATGGGAAATGTTTGTCATAAAGACCTGTGTGGACCATGGAAACACAAAGTCAAGGCTCTGATGGAGCTGAGTGGAGTGGGCTAATATCTGAGCTGAGTGGGCTATAAGTGGATACAGACATTTTAGAAAGTATCCACCATAATCCCACAGTGAAAGGCCACTATGGACGACCTATAGGTGAAAGGGTTTACTGTAAGAAGGTACACGTGTACACATGTACATGAAAACTTGTAACCAAACTCTGGGGCAATTAATGATACTGTACACTTCACTAACCAGCTAGTCGTGAACTTTGTCTACTGTTTAGTGCTGAGCAGGTAGTGTACAAAGGGGTTCATCACATCTTTTTAGTTGACAACTGCAGAACTGAGTGACAAGACTCTCTAAACTAAACCTAAACCTAATGACTCAATGTGACTCAAATAAACTGTTAAAGTTGTGGACAACCAGCTTTTTGGTATGTGAGTTGGTCCCCACAACGAGAATCACTTTTGGAACTCGAGACAGAAAAGAAACCGGTCAATAATCCGATCATTAATAAAGACATGAAACGTGGAAGCTCAAATGTTGCAAACCATTTGTGCCCAACATCATTCTAAGCAATCAACAACGCTTTCAAATGGATTCACAGCCTTTAAATGCCATGTGTAAAACACTCTTCATTCTTTGGATGAATGTGTTTGCATTATTACCAACTGCAGTGTATTCATGAGTGCCTTGTTCTTTGTTTGAAGACAAAGTTGACTCAGAACATAGTTGATTTACTGACCAATGGCAAGCATTCATGAAAATATCACATGTATGATGTATTTATTGTCAAAGTTGTTAATACTTTACCATCTGTAGGAAGTTTGAATTTAATGTTGATCCGCTCCCACACAAATATGCATGAATATTTCTCCTGGTATAAATGTATTTTCAATATATAGTACAGAATGCCTTCTTCTAAATGCTGTTTCAGAGGCTTTCAGACATGAATACAAATCTGTGGAAATGTAGCATTTCCTTATTATGAAAATAATTTGTGAATGCTGTGGCGTACGTCTTTACTTCCTGGTAGCTAAACCATGTTGCTTTCACCATATTAACACAGTTTATTTTGCTTCCATTTCCAATGTGTGCAATGTCCCGTCCTCTCAGGGTGCCTGTGTGACCTTGGATTGCAGAACGTTGACCCCTACTGCAAGATGACATCTGAAGAGCTCTTCCACCTGCCGCTCAACGTCTACATCATCATCCTGGGCATCGGCCTCTTCATCCTAATGCTCAGCCTCATCTTCTGCTGCTACCTGTTCAGGTACAAGACAACTTCTTGCATACGATATACCTGTTGTTTCCAGCTGTAGTGGAGGTGTGTTGGCTGAGAGGTACAGCTGTGTGCCTATCAACCAGCAGGTCATGTGTTTGACCCCAGACTCCCCTGGTCATCCCCAGTGGAAGTCGCTTTGGATAAAAGTGTCTGCTAAATGCAATGTATATGTATGACAGAGCAGGAGATTGATACTATAACTATAACTATTTTCTATTAATCAATTGGCTGTATGACATTTAATTTTTAGAGTTGTAGTAGCCATACGTATACCAACATGTTAATGACAGAATAGTCCAAAGGAAAGAACACTCTCCTGTCACTGGTGGAATATATTTTCCACTCTCAATATAGTATGTGACAAAAAAAAAGTAAATAGTCTAATATACAAGCAGGGAACAAATTTTTCATCCACAGCCAGACTCGCCAGTTTGCATCATTCCATATCATTTGGCTTGGGGCAGTTATATGAATCTACCAGCCCAGCCCAAACCACCCAGGTTGTACAAATGTTACTGATGTGAGCAGATAGCATTGATTCTGAGAAATCTTTGAACTCTGCTTAAGGCGGTTACAGGGAGGTTGGGAGTAGGTCAGTGTACTGCTGTCAACTTCCAGGATTTCTGGAAAAACCTGTTCAAAGTTTTACCTTTGCTGAGGAGGTGGATTATTTGTTTGCCAGGAAGATACCGTGGGATTGAGTAGAGTTTGTAGATTTATTTAATGATGCCAAAGGTCTATTGCAAACACATACTTGGAAAGCACCAAAGTTGCCCTGAAGGCCTATAAAATAATTTCCAAGAAAGTTCCAAACTTTAAGAAGTATCTGAATTATGAACACATTTTTTTTCTTGTTCATTGAGCTTAAAATAACAGTAAACTATTTATGCTTTCAGTAACCTATGCTCAATTTAAGAAAACGTTTTTTTGGGGGGTCAGAATTCTTATAGAAGGATACCTTCTTGAATGTATTGTAGATCTGCTCATGGTGAGCATAGATGCACAAGCTGTTACAGGAATCTGGCATTGTGTGAATTCCAGGACTGCTTGAAGCAGAATATCAGCTGCATCATACAGCATGACAAGACATGTCCTAAGGAAGACCGACACGGAGCCACCAGGCACATAATACATTTTTATGACTCAAATTACAGCATGATAAATGTGGTTTCTTTTTGTGCTTCACAGACTCAGGCGACAAGGTGCACGAGAACAGTATGGGTACAATGAGGTAATATGTTAATACTATATCCAGTTTGACCAGTGTCACATTATGATTCAGACTATATCCATAGGCATTTTTGTCTGGTGAACTATAAACATTTTGATCTGTTCTTGTCAATAGGTTGTTTTGAGAGGAGCGGGGAAGAAACTGAGCCTTCTTGGTGTAAGTTGAATATAGGATGAACACTGTTATAACACGGTCTGAAGAAACACAGATGACCAATATCTAACTGGCAAATGGGACAAAATGAATGTGGAAACATGCTGGAGTGGTTTAGTGACTCAAGTGTTTAGTAACTCTGTAATTTGCTTGGAAATTGCTTTTCACAGTTGCTGTCGGCAGAACTGTCAAATTATAGTGTAAAAGTTTTGCAGATGTAATTAACATCTGAGTCACCGCTGTCACTTAAGTTCAGAGGATAACCACACAGCCGAACAACATTCACGCAGGTTCCTTTAATTCCTTATAAGTTACCACACTTCATTTAGGCTACTTTTTTTAAAGGTGGTTCTGTTTGCAGAAAATACCATTACATCTCTCAAGTTAGAAGAAAACAAAGCAAATCTATCTTCAATATCGTGGCAGGTGAAAGCCCTCACTTTGAGAAAAAGTGGTAGTTTCAGTGACTTATATGAAAACTTTCAGTTTCAGTCATAATATATATATTTTTTTTTTTAGCCCCAGTTTGTTCTGGAAAACTAGTGAAATTCTGTTTCGTACTACATAATATACATATTCATAATAAAAGTCTATTTCAGTCTGCAGACTAAATTAGCTTAATTTCAGAAAATGATCCTACAGTTCACACAACATAAATCAAGGAGTTATGATGTGTGTGACTGTACTAACTGAACATGTCGGTTATGAACTGATTTCATATCTCGTCATTTCTCCTTTTCAGCAAACATGTGCGGTGTGTTTAGAAGAGTTCCGCAGCAGGGACGAGCTCGGAGTGTGCCCATGTTCCCATGCTTTTCACAAGAAGTAAGTTCTACAACCTTGCTTGGTAATTACCAAACCTTCATGAGATTGGACAGCTGACTCCAAGGGACAAGTGGTGGGGCTCAGATGAAAAAACTTTTAAAAAATGGCCTTTATTATAATGTGATTTTAGGCAATTGTGGGGATTGGTATGGCAGGTTGGGGGGGAATATAGCTTAACTCTGCATCAAAGGGGCATAGCAGAGTCAACAAAAAAAAAATGCTTAACATAATGTATACATTTGACCGACGTTGACCAACTGACTCAGAGCATATATACAATACATTATGTTTGAAAGCGTAGATACAAACAGTTCAGTCGAAACCATGTGCTTTTTCAGTCTCCCTCACTTTTAAAACCACAAAATATTATTCTGTCCTTGATTTTGTAAAATGTTAGTAAAGACTTCTTGCTGTGCAAAAATGTTGACTAACCAATTTGAAGGAATCATTCATAAATTCATCCATGATGGATTTCTGTTGAAGAAAGTTAACAACCGAGGCAGTCAAAGATTGAGAAAAAGATAGTGAGCTACGTTTTCATGGTGTCATACAGAAAATGATGAGCAAATTCCTGACAACGTAGGTCCCTGCATGTTTGAACATGAGCATGCTTTATGCAGTGGAGACCTGGTTTTGCCCTGCAGCATAGGTGTTCACTTCTTTTAGACCAGTTAGTTTGTCTTTCTGACTTTCTGTACCTGTATCACCAGTACCTGTGGACTGTGTAAATATCCTGTATATCTGTTTGTTCAGCCGGGTGTTACAGCTGTTAATTTAGCAGTTTGAACTTCTGTTTCTTGTCCTAAAGTTTCTACCTAGACCCACATGCTAACTTTTGAGATGACAAAACGAGCTAATATGTCTCTCATCACATCTGCTTTTCTCAGGTGTCTGCTAAAATGGTTAGAGATCCGCAGTGTCTGCCCCATGTGCAACAAGCCCATTTGTCGTCTCCAGCCTGACGCCCCACAAGCACCTGAGCGGCCGCAGAGTCTCCTGGAGGTCTGAGAAACATATGTCCAGCACCACCTCACGCTCTCCAGTCAACACCTGTCACTAACCAACAGATTGTAGTTTTAGTGACGCAAACATTTGTTTTGAGGCAGAGCTACTTTTTAACATAGTTAAACCGTAAGTGTAGAGCCAAAAACCCACCTGGCAAATGACATGGGGAGACATTGTAATACTGAGGCAGAGGTGGCGATGGTAATGACTCTTCACTAATACTTGATATGGCATTCATGATAGGGTAACTATCAGGCCTAAATACTGCTATGTTCAGTACATAGCCAGATCTTAAACTAATGCAAGTGCCTTAAAGCTGCAGATGCTCTAAAGGCCACTAAAAAACAAATTCAGACTGGGTCATCAAGATTGGTTGTCAGCTACCTAATTCCACTTATTGTGTATTGGTGAAAATCTTTTATTGAGAGTATAGAGGCTTACAGAGAGCTATGTTTACTGGACTTCACTTGTTAAAGAGAACAAAGCAAACCAACATTTACAGGATTTGATTTAAAAGATTGTAAAATGAGTCCATCACACGCTGCCCTCAGCAATTCTCACAAGGGTATGAAGAAACTAGCGTCTATATCATGTGCATTACTTGTTGCTAAAAGTACCACAATGCAATGCTTCATCTTAGCTTATTGTGTATATTGACATTATGAGAAACTACACCTGTCAGCAATAGCAGACAATAATGATTCATACGTGTCTGAAATCCCAGTTTACTCCTCATTGTAGATAATGTAGGAAATAGTGAAGGAGTGAACAACTGTGGACACAGCCCTGAATTCTTCTGGCTCCACTTAACTGCCCAGCTGACAGAGAGCTATGAATCCTTAAATCCAGGCCTCAGAAGCTCAGTCTAATGATGACGGCATCACAAATGCTACTTCCACATTTTTCTAGTCTGTTTTGGTAGCAAGGGCCTTTTTAAATGGGCCTCTGTTTAATAAATGACTGAAATCTGTGGTTAGCTTAACCCACTGACGTTCAATTTGATTTGATTAAATGATTTGATTCTTGATCTTGATGTCTATCAACATCATGGCATCATGCCCACAAACAGAGTGGAGACACCAGCTGGAAACTCCTTACTTCAGAGGCAAGTGGGGTCAGACAAGACATTTATAGCTTTTATGTGTCTTCTACATCTGTGTCACCCAAACAGTGATGGGATTATTTCTGCCTCCAGAGCAGCTCTGCCTCTGAGAAATGTTTGTATAACCAACTCCAGTCTGCTTGTTTCCATTTTGCCCAAAGCCTGCAATGCAGAGCCACATGAATATGATGTGTCTTTCACCACAACTTCAAAAAGAAGAAGATTCCACCACCGGACACCAGCTTTGAAGATATCAGAACCTCGTTTGGCTGGTTATTGGCAAATGCAGAGACTGTAATGAAAAATGTAAAAATGTATTTTTTGATTTCCTTGGAGGAAAAGAGGACGTTGGTGTAAACTAACAAGAATCAGGGGTGTATTTTTGCGACAAGTCAGCTCCATCCTACAGGGTGTTGCCAAGCTGAGCGGAGGTAGTGACGCCTTAAATGGTGAGACAGTTGAGTCATATTGGATCTGATAGAGGAGACCACTACTGTTACATGCCTGTTGACTCAACCACTAAAATGACGTCTATAAATGTGTTTTTTAAGTTATTTCCCAGTTTTGTATCATATCTGGTTTCCAGTAAAGGTTATTGTGCATCAGTGATGTTAAAACACTTTGACTGTCATTTGTCGACTAGTTGGATGTCATCGTTGCCAGTGGGACAGAATTGAACTAACCATTCTTCAGTGAAATCTTTGCTCCCAATGTCTAAGAACTGCTCTGTACTGTAGAGATATAAATAGACACACTGCACTGAGATGAAGAGCCTGTTTGAGCTGGTTTCTTGTCTGAGTGAGGTGCAGCATAAACATCCTTCTCTGATTGCACCATGTAATATACTATAGTACTGTGTAAATTGTAAATGCTTTTAAATTTTCTGACTTTAGAAAAAAAATATAACCAGTGTTTTGATAACGTCATTCATATCCACGTCTTTTTTCTAATTTTGCAACATGTTGACACTTAAAGCTGTTTGATGTAATTATAATGTATGGGATGGTTATACCATTGTACTAATTGGTGCACTATCTTTGTTTCAGGAGGTTTTGGTTAATCTTACCATCTGTGTGTGTACGTGACTGAAGGGTTTGCACCAATAAGGTGCCAACTCTGATATATACATTTGCCTGAAAAAGGTTGTTGATGTTCATCTTCCCAGCAGGCTGTGCACGACCCTCTGCAGTGCTGATTATATTTGAGAATTGTTAGCACAGCGTAACTTCAGGGATGGCGATGTCAGCCCACCACTCTGGTCCAGACAGAACAACTACTACTACTACTACTACCCTACTCTCAACAACTACTAGATGAAGTGCCATACCATTTTGTTCAAATATTCATGATCCCCAGAGGATGAATCCTGTTGACTACTACTAATAGTGACCTGACATTTCACCACCATGAGGTTGATATTTTTGGTTTTTAGTAAAATGACTTTGGGATGGACATTTGGTAGACTTTCATTTTCCCCTCAGGATGAATTGTATTAAGTTTGGTGTTCACTAAACATTTCGTATAGTGCCATCATCAGTCAAATAAATAATTTATCCAATACTTTGGTTTATGACCAAATACCTGCAAAACTAATGACAGTCATCAGCCTCAGCTGTACTTGTACCTGCTAACACGCTAAACTAAGATGGTAAACATGGCAAACATTATGTCTTCTAAACACAAACATGTTAGCATTGTCATTGTAAACATGTTAGCATGCTGACATTAGCATTTAGCTTAAAGCACTGCTGTGTCTCATTCAGCCGTTAGTGTGGCTTCAGACTGTTTGTCTCTTGTAAATAACTTAAATTTGCTGTTCTAATAAGTTGAGAAGAAGCGCTTCTTTCCAGAAAATAGTCCCAATCCTCTTAAATTCTTATTGCAAACCCTTGTTGTATTTCACTCTGGTTTCTATATTACCACATTGACAAAGTCCATCAGGGTGTTTGCATTTGATTTTCATGTAGTTGGTCAAATGTCCAAGTCACAGTGTAGGTAAAAAGAACAGGGGGGGGGAGCAGGAGAGAGAGAGCAGGAGGAAGGAGATCATAAAGCAGTACAGTACAACAGCAATAGCAACACTGGCGGTCGAGCAGGAACACGGGGGCAGCAGGAGCAACCACAGATCCAGACTCCACAGCGCCGGAGGCAGAAATACCTGCAGAATCCATTTAATGAATCTTCACCTGAACACACCTGAACACAGTTAAACACACAGTGTTACAGTGTGTGTATGTGCTACAGTGTGTGTTACAGTGTGTTGAACGGTGACAGGTGACCTCACGGTGACCTCAGCTGACCTCTGACTGTTTCACACCTCCTCAGGTAAACAACAGTTTGCCCTGGAGCCTCGGGACCCTGATCTGCGTCTGTCAGGCAGCTCAGGTGTGTTGGACCTGTGTGGCTCGTGCAGGTTTACCTGAAGCTCAGGTGTGATCTCCCTGAAGGAGCTTCGTCATCAGAGGTCTGGAGGAGAAACAGGAAGTAGATTTATTGTGAAGACAGAACGTGTTAGCTCTAAAGCTACATGCTAAATGTTTAAGCCTGAGGTGATTTATTGAATTGAATGTGAGTTCTTCTTTGAACACATGCGTTCTGCCCGCGCTCTCTGTGGCCCCCGAGGGCCCCAGTGCACCCACAGCCTGTGTTTACGTCCCTGCTGAAGTCTTCAGTAGCTGAGAGGATGTTTTAATGAGCTGAGTCAGTGAATCCCTCGTCCTGTCAGACGCTCACAGCTCCGGAGGGACCTGAAGGCAACAGACTGCCAGCTCAGCTCTGACGGGCTGACGGCCTCTCTGCCCTCCGTCTGGCGTCAGACCGGTCTGACATTTGGACCCGGGCTATTTCAAGCGGGCCGGCTCTGGTCTGAGTCAGAGTGCAGAGATGAGGACTGTGAGGACTGAGGTGTGTGTGCGTGTGTGTGTGTGCGTGTGTGCGTGGGTCGGTGCAGCGTTTTGTTTGCGTCTGTCGGCTGCAGGGCGAAGCCCGAAGTCTGTGGGTGTTTCTGACTTTACACTCAGAGTGACTGATGAAACCAGCATGAGTCACTCTGAGGCTGTGTGTGTGTGTGTGTGTGTGTGTGTGTGTGTGTGTGTGTGTGTGTATCAGATTCCTGCAGCAGCTCTTGTTTGTTCTGGGACATATTTTGGGATGAGCTGCTTTATGCTGCACGCTATCTGCACATTTTCTTCTTCCCACTCCAGAGACACACCTCGCCATGTGTGCTTTCACAACACTGTGTGTGTGTGTGTGTGTGTGTGTGTGTGTGTGCGTGCGTGTGTGCGTGTGTGCGTGCAGACTCCTCTGCACACTGAAGCTACGTTCAACAGTGAAGAAGATATTTAGTCAGACTAACAGCTCCACACTGTAAAGATACTTCTACATTAGAAATTCTACATAAGTATTAAGTTTTAAAGTATTAAGTATTAAAAGTTTTAAAGCATTAAGTATTAAAAGTTTTAAAGTATTAAGTATTAAAAGTTTTAAAGTATTAAGTATTAAAGTAAAGTTGCAGTAATGAGAGAATGATGATCACCGGGAGAAAAACACAGAGATTTGTTCTGTGAACTTTAATGTGTGACTGACTGCAGGATTCATGTGAGGGCCTATAAATAACTCAGCTGCACAGATTCCCTTTGTTTTTGTGAGAGGGGCGGGGGGGGGGGGTCTACTGTGATGTGCTGTGGTTGTAACCCACCCCCCATCCCTGCAGGGCGAGGCCTGTGGTTTGGTGGTCTGGGATGTGAGGAGGGTCTTCAGAAACTGCTGCTGTGTGTTTTGGGGTCGGATAGAAGGAGGGACAGTGTGGGGGCTCCTGTGGTGGTCGGGGGGGTATTTTAATCTATTTTTGTCACCACCACCCAACCCCCCCCCCCCACTACCACCACCACCACCACACACACCCTCCATGTCCATTGGAGAGGGCGCAGAGAGGTGCTGGTGAAACAGTTCAGTTCAATTAACATTCACTCAAATACTGTACTTAAGTATACTCAGGAGTACTGTTACTGTTACATGAGTACTGTTACTGCTACATGAGTACTGTTACTGCTACAGGAGTACTGTTACTGCTACATGAGTACTGTTACTGCTACATGAGTACTGTTACTGCTACATGAGTACTGTTACTGCTACAGGAGTACTGTTACTGCTACATGAGTACTGTTACTGCTACAGGAGTACTGTTACTGCTACAAGAGTACTGTTACTGCTACAGGAATACTGTTACTGCTACAGGAGTACTGTTACTGCTACATGAGTACTGTTACTGCTACATGAGTACTGTTACTGCTACATTAGTA
>JAVQJD010046264.1:0-10884 GCA_036023655.1 Nannoperca australis | reverse complement strand
CCCGCCCCCCCCCCCCCCCCCCCCCCCCCCCCCCCCCCCCCCCCCCCCCCCCCAAACACTAAACACACCCAGTCACTTCACCAAGGATGAACTGTGGAGAATAGGGAGTTATCAGGGATAGCAAATGGCTTTTGTAATGTCATTCGTTAGCCTAATACTAAGTATTAAAATATGCCTTATTTAAAAGGAGGTGTGGATGATATGTATTAGAGCTGCAAATATTATTTTACAACAGTTTAGTCATTGTTAGAAACCTGACATTGATTAATTGTTTAAACAATTTTTTTCAATGGTTCCAGGTTGCCAAATAATGTGAGAAATTTCCAGGTCTTACATTACAGTGTATCGTTGGCTGTTTTAGACCCTTTTCTGGGGTGCTTAAGCACACCAATAAATACCTGGCACTTCACATACTGACATATATATATTCATTAATTTACTTTCCCATTAAGCCTTTACAGTGTGACAGTAAGCTAGCGTGAACAATACCAGAACCCTGCATCTGAAGCAGCTAAATGTAATTCAGCCATCATTCATTTTATAGTTTACACCTGTGCTTCTCCTGCTGTGACATGTCAAAATATCTTCTGTGAACTCGTTGACTCATCTGCCCGGCGACACTAAAACCATCGCAGAATAAAATAAAAAAAAGTGAAATAGTTGACAGATTAATATTGTCCCATGATAAAAATCGCCTTTCCCTTTTTGAAAGTTGTGCTGTAAGTGTAGCCAATAGGTTTGTGGCCCTCTGCCCACGGACCTCAGAGCGATGAAGAGGAGGGCCACCTGTCAGGCCCTACAAAAGCTCTCAGCCAACCATGCAGTCAGTCAGTGACCTCTCTGATCCCTTCACCGTTCATATATAATCAGAGGAAGTGTCCGAAGCGTCTGTTCCTCCTTCCTCTGCAACAGTTACAAGTTTGGTAAAATATTAACACAAGGTCCACTTAGATAGATTGTGCTCGGTTGGTATGGCAAGTTGTCATGTCAGTATGTTCTGTTTTGGATCAATAAAAGCCACAATATCAGCGTTCCAATGATGCACTGAGTTTACTACTCAAGACATACAAACCTACAGTGAAATTTTAGGTTTTTTGAACAGAGGCTCATTTCTCTGTGGTTGGTACAACACAACAAATCCTGACGTGTGGTTTTGAACTTTTACACTGTAGGTGGAAACTTGTGCATTCATAATGCGTTCAGGCTGTTAGAAGATGCTTTCTAATGTGGGAGTCTCCTGCTGATACTGCAGAGTGAGACGAGAGATATTTAATAATGGAGCACTGCCAGGAAAATCTCTGCGGTTTCTCTCTGCTTCTGTGTGATGACTGCATGTTGCAGTCACAGCAAAATAATTCTGCTATGTTGTCTCTTTCTTCTTTGTCTGACTGTTAGTTCCTTGGAGTGGCGTTCCTCGGGATTGGGTTGTGGGCATGGAGCGAAAAGGTGAGTTTACTGCTTTTTCTGTCATTCGCACCCATCTGTCTGCATGGACTGCTAGCAGGGGATTTCATAAATCAGAAAGGAATGTCATGCTTTCAGGTGCGATGCCCCTCTTAACAATGAACAGAAGAAAGGATCTGATTAATTTCACAGATTAATTCATTGTGTACTCTCAGTACTGGGGTTATAAAAGGGGTCAGACAGTCTAGAGAGTTTAAGTGTCTTGACTTTAACTGAAGAACCTTTAAAGATCAAGATAATCTCTTAGATTAGTGCTTTATCCTTCACATACGGCAGCAACTAATCATTCTTTTTATTATTTATTAAACTGATAATTATAGTCTTGATTACTCTATTCATTGTTTGGTCAATAAAATGTCAGATCATAGCGATGAATGTCCTTCATTATTTCCTAAACAGGCTAATATGCTTTTTTGCAAAGAGTTAGATGAGGAGACTGATGCCTCATGTCTGTACGTTTATATATGAAGCTGGAACCTCCTACCATATAGCTTAGCTTAGCACAAACACTGGAAACCAGGGAAAACAGCTAGCCAGCCCCTGTCCAAAGCTAACAAAATCCACCTACCAGCACCTCTAAAGGTAATTAATCAACATGTGATATGTCATTTGTTTAATCTGCTACACAAGCTAAGGTGTAAAAGCAACAATTTGTCGTTTACAGTAGGTTTACAGTATGTTCTGGGCTGTTTCTTGGCTGGGAATGGTTGCCAGGCAACTAGTGGAGACCACTGCTTCTGCCAAGAACGAATCCAGCTCAAAATCCCCCATAAAACCATAGTTGTTGTGTACACTTAGTTATTTGTACGGATCCAACAAACAAGATATAACAGGCACCTTTGTTACCTTTGAACAGAGGCAGGCTAGCTGTTTCCCCCTGATTTCAGCCTTTATGCTAAGCTAAGCTAGCCAGCTGCTGGCTGCAGCTTCATATTGACATGAGAGTGGTTTCAGTCTTCTCATCTCGGCAAGACTGAATATATTTCCCAAAATGTCAGACTATTCCTTTTAAGTGATTATCAAACTTGGTGGAAATTCATTATCTTTCAATTGATTAATCAGCTAATTGTTTGAGCTCATTACATTATTAAAGCTGGAACTTAAGGAGGGTGTACTGTACACTATAAGCTTGGAAACATGCCAAACTAATTCCCTTTCACAAGGTTAATTTAGTTTTACCTTGATGAAACTCATAGAGACAGTGGACTTTTCTTGTTATGGCTTTAAGCCTCTAACCCCTCCCTCTGTTTTTCCAGGGTGTTCTCTCCAACATCTCGTCCATCACAGACCTGGGGGGGTTTGACCCAGTCTGGCTCTTCTTGGTGGTGGGCGGCGTGATGTTCATCCTCGGATTCGCTGGTTGCATCGGAGCGCTGCGAGAAAATTCTTTCTTGCTCAAATTTGTGAGTTCTCTTTTCAAATATATTGTGAAGAAATAAGAAAACCCTTTTAGTTAAAGATTTTTCAATCTTCCTTGGTCTCATAGTAACATTTGCTTGATTCAGAGAACTTGAATGTTTGTGCATTTCAGTTCTCCGTGTTTCTGGGTATCATCTTCTTCCTGGAGCTGACTGCAGGAGTTCTGGCCTTTGTATTCAAAGATTGGATCAAGGACCAGCTCAACTTTTTCATTAACAACAACATTCGGGCCTACAGAGATGACATTGATCTGCAGAACCTGATAGACTTCACCCAGGAATATGTGAGCACTATGTTTCTTTATCCACAGTACTGATTTCACTCCAGTGTTGTTTTTACCTTGGGTTAATCAAGGTTTCTTATTTCTGTTGGACGTTGTTGACATGTATGGGAGTTTCTTTCCTATCTGTTCAACCTTGTAGTGGGAGTGTTGTGGAGCTTTTGGAGCTGACGACTGGAATTTGAACATCTACTTCAACTGCACTGATTCCAACCCGAGTCGTGAGAAATGTGGAGTGCCCTTTTCCTGCTGCACCAAAGATCCAGCGGTATGTCCTCCCAAAAACTCACCACTCATGTAAATCCCATTTATGGTAAAACACAACAAGACTGTGGGTGTAATTTTGAGTTTTTGTGCCCTAAGGTTGAGTACAAATTGAGTAGGTCCTTTACAGTGCCGTTAGTTGGAGGGAAAATTGTGAGGTCCTCCCTGTGACAGATAGCTTGGTTATCTGTGTCCTCCAGAAGGCTGACTGATGCCGTCAACTGTTATGGCTGGCTTCCAACAGGACGTCCATGCCTCAGTGTTTAGTCCTCTCACACTGTGCCAGCACAGCAAAGTCTGAAAGCTGCAGGGAGGGGTTATCTTGACCAAGGCTCTTTTTTTAGGCAGAAAAATGCACTAACTGCTACGCCCTGTGCAAAGCAGTGACAGTGCTCTGCTTCAGCAAAACAGTCTTGCTTCACTGTAATTCACTGTTGCACAAGAGCCTTTTTTCATTTGCTGACCCAAGGACAAGCTTTTTCACCAAGGCCATCCTCTTTTGAGCAACACTTCATTACATCCATCCATTTTCTATAACCGCTTATCCGTAGAGGGTTGCAGGGGGGTGGGGGGGTGGGGCTGGAACCGATCCCAGCTGACATTGGGCGAGAAGAGGGGTACGCCCTGGACCGGTCGCAAGTCAATCACAGGGCTGACACCTAGAGCCAGACAAACATTCACGCTTACAGTCAAACTTTCGGGCAATTTTGAGTCCACTTCATAACAATTAGCACGGATATAAAAATGGTAGTTGAATGACACGTAACGTTCCCAGACCTATCACTCGCACCGATTGGCTCGATTCTCTGCATTTGAAAACGTCAGGCTTTTCTGTTTTGTGATAGCATTTTCAGTCTGAGCCTTTAAATGGAAGCACTTCAGAGTTCTATGCAGAGGTGTTTTTAAGTCATGTCACAATTTTTCATAAATGCATAAATTGCATGCCAGTTAGAAAATGACACGGCTGGCATTTTTCAGATATTTTTCTTCCTGTCATCAAATACCATAAAAGGCTGAAACCAACAATCCTGGGCCTGTCTGTGGCATTTAGACCTGAGCTCACAAGCTTCTACTTAGGAATGTAAAACGTGCTGAAAAAAAGACAGCTGGCTGCTGTAGTTCTTAGCAAATTTTACTCAAACAGGAATAAATTGTAAATGGTGTTTTTTTATAGTTTTTTGTAAAATAACGGAGCTTTGTGGTACAGAATGATAAAATACTGTATATTAGGCTTTAGCTACACAGACAATTCATTGTTGGTTGTCGAAGGATTTGTTGACTTTTTGAAGCTTATCGGCAGACCTGTCCTTTTTCCTTTGTGTTAATGGTGTTTTTCATGTGAAGCAATTAAATATCCAGCATGTGTTGCTATGCAAGGCTTGCCTGTTGTTGTGTGTTTTTTTTAATGTTTCAAGATTCTACAAGGTCGAAATATGAGTCACGTTTCACAGCAGTCAAGTGAAAGTCAAGTCTAAAGTCCTATTTTTTGTGACCTAAATCTGACTAAAGTCTCTAGTCTACGGCTTGGTCTGCATATATTTAAGCAGGTTTAGTTCCCTGGGAGCACTGCTGTTCAATACACATCTAGAGGCCATACACAGTTGGACCACGGTGTCCCTGGGAATATAATGGTACAGTATGTTTATCTTAGAAAATGAAAATGAAGTCCAGGCTAAAAACAAGCAGCATTATCCATTTTACATCTTCCCAGTATATGATGCATTTTTCTCTAAACGTCTTTATTACGTTCTCTTCGTAGGAGGATGTCATCAACACTCAGTGTGGCTACGACATCCGAGCAAAAACGGTGAGTGGTTTACAGGATCTTAAATTCATAACAGAGATTGAGACCCTCATCTAAAAGTAAACTGGTGCTATAAAACAGTATGAAGAGTAGACGTTGCTCTGGTTTTAGCCACAGGCAGGTGTATGTGGCTGCATGAGGTCATCAGGTACTCCACCCTGGGCACAATATTCCTCTTTCAGTATGTTTCCCAACTCCCCGGTCGTCAAAATACAGCAGCTGGCTCGCCTTCAGCACTTTGGGCCGTGTGGTATTACTCATGCTGCAGCAATGCACTGAGAATTGAACCCCCTCCCCCATCATTAGCTTTGGCCCAACTCCATAGTAGCATAATGTAAGGAAAAGGTTGTTTGTTTTCTTGATTTAAAATGTGAGGAAAAAGCCAGAGAGAACAAGTCAGAGCATTAAAACAGCTGGCTGTGGGTGTTATAATCTGGATAACAGAGGGATTTTATTGTGAAGGGACCACAAGATGAAACGGAGAATCATGTCCTACCATTAAAAATAACTATGTTGTCAAGTCCCACAAAGCAAAGTTAATACCACCATGATTGCCTACAGTAACTAAGATTTAAAACTTTTAAAAGGATAAATTATACTGGTTTGCCTTGTTTTTTATATGTTCTATCAGGACTCGGAGCAGCGGACCTTCATCTATATCAAAGGGTGCGTTCCTCAGTTTGAGAAGTGGCTTCAAGACAACCTGACAGTGGTGGCAGGCATTTTTATTGGGATTGCATTACTACAGGTGAGGGACAACGTGAACAGTTTAATTTAACATTCTGATCTCTGTCAAGCTTTAATTTAAATCTAATATAAAATGTATTTCTTTCTTGTTTTTAGATTTTTGGCATCTGTTTAGCACAGAATCTCGTGAGCGACATTGAAGCCGTAAGAGAGAGTTGGTAGGTGGCAACAGTTTGTTCATTCAAGCACATCTTCACTATGCCTGGGAGTAAGGATTTTTTAAATTAATGTTGTGAAATTGATCAATAAAATCACTTTTATTTTAGCTGCATAAGGGTTTGGACTATTCAATGGATTGGTAGAAATGTGATACACACATTCATGTTCCCTCTCAAGATGAATTGCAATAACTTGGGGGATTCTTTAACTTTTCATCTAGCAATCATCAGGTCAAAGTCATTCATCCTGTGAAATATCTCAACATCTACTAGATGGATTAGTGCAAGATTTGTTACAGGTGTTTATGGTTCTTAGAGGAGGAATCCTACTGACTTTACCTCCAGCGCCACCATGTGGTTGACATTTGTGGTTTTGACTAAAATGTCCAATGCTTTGCAGTATTCAGAACAACTTTATTATGAGACAGATGCGTTCGTCAGGGTCAATGCATCTTGAAAGTAGGTTAAGTTGTGCCAGATACTTCTACGTTGTCTAAGCACTGCCTCACAGAGCCGCTCGTGAGTCTTGTTATGTAATTGTGCATTTTATGTCTTGATTTCTTTTGCATCTGTTATTAAATCTTTGTCCTGTTTTTGTGCAGTTTATTTACCTAAGACCTCCGCAGAATCTCCAAAGGCAAGAAGGATGTACCAGGTAAGCACTGTTAGATTTTATCATTAATGTTGCAGTATATAAATATTTATATTTATATTGATGGATGCTATTGATTCCCTCATGTATATTGTGTTTGTGCTGAGATGGGGTTTTTTTCTACAGGACTCTGCAGTCTGGACGCCAGCAATGAAGGGAAATTAATTAATCAGCTAATGTGTCCGGAACCAAGAGTCTCATTCATATGTAAATAGTAAATTTAGAGTTATTTTTAGAGTTATTTGTGGCCCTATTTGTGAATGAAGCACAAAATCTAAAATGTATTGTAGCTCTTATACAGTCCAAATTAAACATCTGAAATGCAATTTCTTTACAGTATCAGGAGCTATGATGGTAAAGTGGAGTCCCATTTCAGATTACTATAGTCTGTTAGCCTGTAAATGAGGAGCTGAGGGGGTCAGAACTTGTTAACAGGACAAATTAAGGTCGATTTGATGTACTGCTTCTTTCAGAAAAGGGCCCTGGTTTTATATGTCTCACAGCTGCAGTTTTTAACACTGCATGTAAGGGTTGTGTACAAAGATAAAAGTGATTCTGGAAATGCACTGCATGCCTCTTGTCTACTGGTAGGACATTGGCTCTTCTAAATGTATTTCATTAATGTTAAGTATTTTAAAATATTTGTAAAATAGTCACTAGTTTAGAGTGAATCGGCTGGTTAGCACTTTGTTGAATGTTTAATGGAATATACTTAAAGCAAGAAGAGAAGGAACTTTAGATTTATTTCCATCTGCGACATCATGCTTATATTAAACAGTACAAACATACCGTTTGCAAGCAGAGTTTGGTGGGACTCAGGTGGATATAGTAACACGTAGTATCATGAAGGGACATGATGGATGTTGTTGGCTTTGCAAACTTGCAGTTTGTTATGAGTTTTGACAGTGACATTTAAAGAAATGTCTAAATATATTGAAGGAAATGAGATAAAGTGGCATCCAAATCAAAACTGAGCCTTAAGCACTTTAATCTTATAAGGGTGATGGAACTCGCTGCAGTTTCTGTCATGACAGACTGTTATTTTAGTCAAGTAGCCACTGGAGGGGGCACTTTTCCTTAAAAACTGCATCTGTAACTACATGACTGCTACATAATGTCAGATAATTTGTCCAAAAGCAGCAAGACAGAAAATGTGTTTTGCGTTCCTTGCACATTACCATATCTTACTGTCAGTGTTCATTCCTTCGTTTTTCTCTTTTTTAAATTGTTGCCGGTGTGTTTCTTTTATGGAATCTGTCTAACTGATAAAATACCTTTTTGTTGGTTGTGTTCTTTCTGTTTTGATCTGAAAGTTTTCACTGGAAAATTAGTATACAAGCTATTTCCAAGGCTCATCATGAATGGCATGCTGGTACTGCTTGGTGGCACGTAACTGAACGTAGAAACGATGTATAACCTACATACATACAGTATATTACTTGAAAGTAGAGCACACCAGCATTATTTTAAAATGCAAACTTGGAAACTGAGATACATCTTATATGTTTTTCTTTCTAGACATTACATGGAAGCATATACTTTTGTGTAATAACCTTTTAATAGAACTGCATAGCATGAAAGTTAAAGCAGCCATTTTATGTAAAGGCTGTGTGAACTTGCAGCAGGTTACATAGAGCAGTCAGATCTTCTGCAGCCTTGATGAACTGAACTGAACGTCCTTACGCAAAAGATGTGAGAAAATCTTTTGAAATCTTTTACATATAATACAGCAGCAAGGAGGTCAAATATGCTTTTTTCCACTAAAAGCTTCATATGATTGTTGTTAACTGATCCCACTTTTTCTTACCACTCAGTGCCATATTTGTGATTTCTACTTCTACATACCCCTGATTATAACGTTAATTTGGTTTCATGTGTGCTCCTGATTCTTGTAAATAACTGGATTGTGACAAGTTGTAAATATATATCTGAATAAATGTGGTTCTTTGTAAAATGTTGTTTGTGTATAAATACTAGATTGTGGGTTAAAGTTGATTGAGGTTGGCCACAGTTATTAATACTTTTTAACATGAAAATATAACGCTTATTCAGCTTAATCTCAGAGCAAGTGATACACAGTAAACTACTTTATTTACAAAAAAAACAAAATGAAAAGACAATTACATAATGCACTGTTGTAAGGTCCCTACTGCCTGCTGTGTCAACATGCTTATTAATGAAGCAGTTATTGAGAAGTGGAGGCGATGTAGTGTAATGATGTCTTTGCAAATGAATTATGCTTTATTGGCACTAAGTTACTCAATTCCACCATCTAGTGTTTGTTTGGAAAATATATGACTCAGTGTTGAGCTTCTGCAAGCTAAAGTAAAAAAGGTGTTAATTTCCTAGTCACTGCCAACAAGATAGTTAAGTAGTTAACCGTTTCTCCACGAGGAAAGCAATCACTTTTTTCATGTTGTATATAATAATTTAATTAAAATTTTAAATTAAGGTAATGAATTGAATTTACTGTGGATGTCTGTGTTAAATTGATTCCTCTTCTTTAGCTGTAGTTTTTCTGTCTTGTCTGACATGTTGCACTTCACAGGCCTTTTCCACAGCAGACATTTTAACTTGTCATACGCACAGGTATTGCTAATAACATTAACAATAGTTCTGTTGTGTTCAAGTGTCCCAGTAAGTCATGGAACAGTGGTCACATCACTTAATTCATCAGTGGAGGGTTTATTGTGGACAAAAGTGGGACTATCTCTGTCTCTCTCACACATATAAACACACCTAAATCAAATTATGATTATTGCCATTATATCTTTAGAACTAACAACCAGCAAACCTGTTGCTGACAACATGTTTCAGCTCAAAACATCAAGAAAATGTCAATTTCTTTATATGAAATCAAATTCTTATTTGTGTATAAACTTTAGATAGATATGGACACTGAAAACAATGTAAGATACTTCCACTCAAATGTTATTTCATTCCACTTTTGTTAATTATATAGCATAGAACTTAATCTTCAAGATGTTCAAATGTTATCCATACATCCATTGAAGGGAACTGTCACTGAAACCTCTGCAGAACATTTGTTTTAGCACTGAAAAGTTGTTCAGAAAACATTTATGGTAAATACATGGACCAAAGGTTAGTTCTGGGAATCAGAGCAGGGTTTGGTCTCTCTGCTGTTCCTGTGTTGTCTCAGACTGTTTTCAGTTCCCTAATTGTCATTGGTTGATTAGACTAAGGTGTAGCCATTGGAAAGGAAAAGACTCATTGTTGTTTTTCTCTAAAAATAAACCTCATTAGAAGAGCAAAGATTAGTAGGTTACACACACATTTTTCTTTCAATACAACACAGATCATTTGCGATTTAGATTCCCAGCTATGATAAGTGGTGATAAGTGTTTGCTGTGTTATCAGAGATTGATTTCAAACCTACGAGGTCACCTTTGGCCAGAGGCCTCAGTGCTGCTTCCGGCTTGTTTCTAGACTCAATCGAGAACAACAGCAGACTCGTTCCTACTGATGTAATCAGCCTTCCTCTCAATCACATTAACTCACTCTCCGGTTTAATGCCAAAATGCTTTGATTATCAGTGCTATGTGACGTGTAACAAACAACATGTTGTAAGATTTATATTGTGTATACATTTATATTGAGAGCTATTAAGAACTAGAATCAGGCACCTTGTATGTGTCAACACATACATAATGCTGATCACTAAACTTTAGGGTCTTTACAGACTGCTAACTGGTGTGTGTTTTATTTGGTGATCTGTAGAATATGAATGGGGGTTTGAATGTGAGGAGAGTTTGGTTCAATCAAAAAAAAAAAAGAAAAAGCAATGGCAGTGTCACTGATGTCAAGAGACATAAAGCTGTTGTAGGACAAAAAGTTTGACCTTAACTAAAGTTAAGTTAAGTTAAGGCGGGCTGATATACTGTGAAACTGAATGTGTGGAATTCTATTTCAGCTAAATGAAAGCAGGAGAATGAGTGTGAAGTGGCCTGTAGCTGATGATGAAAGTGATGAATGGTGCCATCAAGTTAAATCGCCCCTGACGCCCTGGGGGGGGGGGGGGGGGGGGGGGGGGGGGGGGGGGGGGGGGGGGGGGGGGGGGGGGGGGGGGGGGGGGGGG
>JAVQJD010046261.1:0-17665 GCA_036023655.1 Nannoperca australis | reverse complement strand
TCATGGCAGTGGTCTTGAAGGCTCAATTGTGTAATCATCCCGTGATCTCGATATAACGGAATAATTAAGTCGTGATCTCGAGATAACAAAGCTCGTTTTCTCGAGATAACGGAAAAATTTACTTGTGATCTCGAGATAACGGCATTAAAAAAATGTATTGCAAGCATGGCCGCTCTCGGCTTCTGTAGATTAACTGCTTAACAGTTAATGCTACGGAAGCCGAGAGCGGCCATGCATAAACAAGAAAGCTTATTTTGGGGGCTTTTACTTTTGATTCTATTTTACACTCCTTAAGACCAATATTGTACTGCCTTAGCCTAGCTAGATGAGCAAGTCTAAATGAAGGTCTAAACCCGGCTAAAGTCCAGCCTAAAAAAAAAAAAAAACAGCCCTCTCGTGTAAGTTTTTGATTATAAAACGCAAACGTCATCGGGTTGCAAATCCACCAAATTCTACGAAAAATCTGCACGGACCAGACCATGACAGACATATATAGATAAAGAAAAGTATGTCACATGGACCCTCGCAGCTTTGCAGACATGGACAGTATAATGTGTGCTTTGATGAGTGAACTGTAGACTTCACAGGCAAAAATTAACAATAATTCTTTCATAGTTTACAGGGGCTAATGGCCTGGATAAATCAATATCCACTATTGAGTCATTTGTCAGGGTCTGCTGTCACACAGATGCTCATTCATTTATGTGGGCAAGGGGTAAAGGGCTCCTGTAGAGTGGGATTATCTGTGTGCTTTCAGGGTATATTTAACATTTAACAATTATATGCTCGCAATTTTATAACCACCAGTTACAATGTGACCGAGAGCATTCAGATTTCCGACTTTCTCACGGGGGAATGTATGAAGGCGATCAAGGCTGATGGATTTTAACAGTCTGCCATTTTTACTTAAATATTGTGATTTTTCAATATGACTTAATTCTCACAAAACCCAATTTTGGTCATAAATGCAGATTTAGATAATAATACAAAAAAATAATAAAAAGTTATTCAAATATGTGAAATGCAGGCTATATGTGACACACTTGAGAACAAATCTTTTCATGCAGAACGACAGAATCAAGTATCCAGGCAGGTTTTTTTCAATCTCAATACAATTTCCCCACCTTTATACAAATCAGGAAATCAACATAAGAAAACCTAAACTCTTTGGCTGAGACTAAATATGTCATGTCCAGTGCAATGGATGCTGGGTTGTTAAAGAGGTTAGCGTTAAGGACAGGGGCCAGGGGACATGTACAGTTACCTATGTATTCAAATTATACTGTATCTCTTGTCATTATCGTTCACTAATTAAAGCGTGGTTTATTTTTTTGGGGGGGAGGGGGTTATTAAAATAAAAAGAATTAAAGAAGAATGAAAAAATAAAGCATTGGAATGACCTGCGCATTAACATCCTGAGGATGAATGCACACATTAAAAAGTGATTTCACAGCCGCACAGGGAGGCTCCTCGTTCTGTTCCGTAAGTCATTCACGCCGCTAATTCTGTAATGACTGTTTGTTATTTTGGACTAATCTGTTTTTGTCAGGTTTCGTTAAGGTTTTTTTTTTCGCAATACACCTTTTGGAACCGCCACGCCCCGGTCTGTTCTTTAAAAAGGTAGGTAGTCAGTGCTGTAGCTGCACAGGACAGTTTCATCTGCAGATAGACACAAATACAGCGCTGTTTTGTTGTGTTTTGTGCTGAGGAAAAAGATTGAAGTGGTCTTTTGTAGAAAAAGCGGGACACTGCAGTCAAAATGAAGTCTGGTTTGAGGGTCGCTTTCCTCCTTCTTCTGGTTACTGGAACGGTGATGGTTAAAGGTAATATGGCTCGTTTTTACGCTATTATTTGAAGGTGATGCCTGGAAGGCTCAGAGGAGTCCAAACTTTTAACTGGTATAGAATTATTATAACTCTGTTTACCTCTACACAAACCTACCATATGTTGTGGCTCATATTTCAAAGGGCGGTTGATAAAGACTAGATGTAGTCTATCAGGTGGTTGGGGGTCAATTGAGGTCGCAAATCCCAACTGAACCTTCAGTCAAGAGTGCTTATGCAGTGTTTTTTTTTTCAGATAAATCCTTGTTCTGGTTAATGGTGGTCAGCAAGTATTGTCATTCTTGTTTTATGGAGAACTTTCTTCTCTGTTACACCAGGGATCTATCAGGAACAGCTTGTAGGTTAACATCCGATGAGGTGCTGCTGGACAGATCGTAAATGTCTAGGAACCTTTTATCTGTGGGATCTTGGACAAAGCAGGATGGAAGTTTTTGCCTAGTTGTCATTGAACCTGCAGATGTGTGAATGTCCACCATTTCTTTTTCGTCGTTCTCGTCCACGTTGGCTTGAACTTATTTGTCTTCGCCTTAAACTGACTGTTGGGCGCAGGCTGAAAGAGCAGGTCCCGCTAAAGTGGCGACACGAGGTGAGCGACGTCGCGCGATATTCACGTAGACTTCAAAGAAGAGCTTAAACTGAAACAAAGTATGCGTATGTGTATGAAAACAAAAGTACAGGATTTGTTTTGGAGCTTTTTGATCGTTTCGCACAATCCTGTGTGTTGTTAGTGGATACGTGGAACATAGAACACCACCGGTTATCGTTTAAGAAGCAACTGCATGTTACGAAATTGTTAACGAAGGATGTCAAATGACTCCAAGCACTGGTGTCCAAAGCTGCTCAAAAGCATCAGTCGGCGCTCCACAGAAACCAACAAATGTCACCCTAACACCGAACACATGTTTGATTGCTGGAAAGAAATGGACAGTTACTGAACACAGTTCGTATCAGTAATGACTTTTATGTTTTCCAGGATCTGACCCATCTGATGACCCTCATGGCAACGGTGAGTGACCTTTGCTTGTTTAGTCTAACATTGCTGTTCAGAACCATATAATCTGTTATTAGATTTAATGCTCTTTTCGATTCTGCCATTGGCAGCAGTGTACTATTTTATAGCTCTTGTGATTCATCACCAGCCCTTACAAGTTTGATGAGACATCTTCTTAATGAAAAGATAAGTTAAATGCCCGATCTACAGTACCAGTCTGACTGGTACTGTACATACGCACAAACAGCATCTGTGGCTATTGCATTGGCAGAAAAAAACCCAGGTTAGCTTTAAGATGGTATCGAAGTTGAATGCACTCTAGTGCGAGTCAGGCTGTGGCTGGTGAGGACTGGTGGGGCTAACCAAAGACGCACAAGTCCTAACAACACCAACAACAACACCCTCATCAGACATCTGGGGTAACACCACAGCATTGTGCCATTTCTGCTGCCACCCAAGTATCAAACCTGTGCTGTAACTAATCTCAACTGCACCCTTTCACAAGGGCCCCGCCTTTGTATTTATAGATTTAAGTACTGTCTAGCTCCACATGCTTGCAGAGAAACACTGTTGCAACTTCAGATGGGAACTCTGTATAGACTTGTAAGGACTTCTTTAAGGCATCAGGGCCAGATAAACTTGCAGGGAACATCAGGGGCCCCTAATCGGCTTTCGCAAACCCATGTCCCCTAATCCACTTTGCCCAGAGTCCCAGAACATGCTAGTATTACTAGTATAGAACAATATCCTGTCCATCTAATAATAAATATATAAATTTGTTAAAGAATATGCACCACGTGAGCACAAATTAGATTGCCCTCTACAAGAAGACATTAGGGGCCTTTAGCATTTCAGTTTTGACTTGTGTCTTGTGCATATTACCACACAGACTGCCTGGGGCCCCTGTAGGTTTGGGGTGCCTTGTGTAACAAGTTTTTTTTTGTTCTGAAATTTTAGGAGGACATTTTTCCCCCCATAATGCACTCTAACACACACACACACACACACACACACACAAGGCAAGACATATAACTTAAAATATATAGATTTCTTTTATTCAATTCAATTTTATGTAGTGCCATATCATAACAAATATGTCAGGGCACATTTCAGGTTGAGACCAACCAATACGACATGAATATGTGTTCATACTAATTTTTAAGACAAACGTGGATGTTTAAGTAACTTTCTTTATTAATGGTAATTAATCATTTGTTGTGGAAAATCCATTTGGCTGGTTTATGTCTTCCTTTAGCATAACAACTGTCTATGGTCTTTCATATACGCTGTACAGAGGGAGAGAAGGTAATGAAAGGTGTATAGCCTATAAGTTGTAAATGCAAGCGTACAATACTGAATGTTCAGTGCTGTGAAACTTAACAGAAGCCAATTTCCACACACATATCAAGCCAGAACGGACTTAATAAACTGGTAAAGTCAACAAAATGCATAAAGTCCAGGTAAGTTTAAACGGAATGTGTATTTTATTTGATGTTTCGCGTTCTTAGCTGGCTTTGGATTTTAATCTCAGTCCAGGTAAAGCCATCAGTAACAGCTGTATAACTTTAAGGTTCTTAACATCTCCTCGCTCTGTTTCTGCACTCTGCTTTTCTACCTGCTGATGTACTTGATGGTTTCTGTACTCACAGATCTCAGCCATGAAGCAGCTGCAGACCGACCCAAGCGTTGGAGTGGTGAGTGTGCAAATGCTTCAGACTCATTAGGTGTTGTAATAAATTAGTCCGATATATTAAATGTATCAAGGGTTTGACAATCGGGAAGGCAATTTCATGTCCAATAAGGCAAAAACATAGCAAGCAGAACAAATCATGTTGACTTCTTGCCATCAGGATTAGAGCCGCATCTAACTTTCATTATCGATTAATCTTATTTTCGTGATAAATCGATTATTCGTTGAGTCTGTAAAATGTCAAAACATTTTGAAAAATGCTCATCACAAAAACTCTTCGTTTATTATTATAAATGACCCCAAAAAAAGCAGCAAATCTTCCCATTTAAGAAGTCGGAAACAGCAAATGGCCGAAACGATTAATCAATTATCAAAATAGTTGACGATTCGTTTTTTTTTTCGATCGACTAAACGATTAATCGAGTAATCGTTGCGGCTCTAATCCGGATAAATTGTTATTTTATTTTACTGTGGGCTGCAGTACATTTTATAATCACTGTATTTATTTAATAATCATATTAAATGTCTTCTAAGCCATGTTGAATATTTGTTCGACTGTATATATGACCCTTTAATCCAGAACATCATCTGGTCTGTGGAGGACATCAAACTTAAAGTTGGTTGTTGTAATTGAAGCAGGGAATGGTTGTTAACCTTGTGATTTGGAATGCTTTTTTTTTCATGTATTTCTCAAACAGGGTTTAGCTTGTTTAATACTCGTCGTGACAACGGTGAGTAGCTTCAGGAGATGTTAATATTTGGCCGAATGTACATGAACACTTCACGGAGAGCTTTCAATTTTTGATCATGACACATTAGCTGGGGTTGAATCGGGGATACAATTTAGACTTAATTAAAGATAATAAGAATCCTTATTGGTGAATAACAATTCTTGTAGCTTTTCCCCCATGTCATTGCCCTTGATTCAAGTCTAATTTAATTATTTTGCAGTATTTTTCTCTTGATTTGTAGCTGAAAAAGAAAAAAAAAACATGTTTATGAGAGACTGTTCCAAATACAAGAGCATCGTTTCATTGTTAACATACGTTTGTCTAACCTGGAGGTTTGTCTGATCACCTGACTACTTGTGTATCTTGACTTGTTGCACTTCTTGTCAGCGATGTTGCTGCATGTTCCCATGTTATCAAAACCAGTGAGATGAGTAACGTGTGCAGAGGACAGTGCTGCCTCCTATTTATGCATCTCTATTTTACAGGACCCAAACCTACTAATCCCACCAGAGGAGGTGAGTCTACAAACCTCATGCTAAATCACACTGGTGGGGCTGCAACTAACCACTACTCTCATTGTCGATTAATCTGCCGATTATGTTCGCGATTAATCATTTAGCCTATAAAATGTTTGCTTTAAAAGTGAAAAATGCTCATCACAATATCCTAGAGCCCAAAGTGACGTCTTTAAATTGCTTTTTTTGTCCAAGCAACAGTCCAAAACCCAAAGACTCTTCATTTACTGTCAGAAATGACAAAAGAAAGCAGCAAATCTTACCATTAAAGAAGCTGGAACCAGCAAACGTTTGACATTTTTGCTTGAAAAATGATCGAAACGATTGTCGATTATAAAAATAGTTGCCAATTCATTCTGTTTTGATCGATTAATCGAATAATCGGTGCACACCGGTAATAAAAATATATATTTAATTCCTTTCTTTAAACATATTTTTTTATTTTATATTCTGCATTTTAGATGGCCTTGGGTTCAGTCGGGCAGAGGCTCTTCAAGGTAAAAACTCTGATATTAAGGTTCTACCAAAGCTGAAAATATTGACTAGTACAGATTTTAAAGCATGTGAAAGGGGTTGCTTGGTGAACCCACAGATTTTTGTGCCTCTTTTATCTCATTGTTTTGGTGTTGCGGACAGCTCTACTGAGCAACAAAGTATTTCCCTCAGGAGTTGGTGGAGACCAAACTAGAGATAAAACACGAGGGAACGTTAGACTAATCGGGTTACACAAACACAACTCCAAATCCGTTGCTAATAAGTTCACCGTATCAACTTTATAAGGTGATAATATGTCGGTGTTGTGTTCACGGCATGTTGTGCTGCCCCCAAGTGACCAACAAATCAGAAACTGTAGTTATTTGATTGATATTCATGAGTCTTGCAGAGGAAACTGAAAGTAAGCTGCAGTCTGGCCATGTGAGAAGTTGCACGTGTGTGTAGTTTCCAATCAGGAAACCTTCAGGGCAATTACAATCTGCTGGTGTAATGTAGCTTGAATCAACATACCCTTTTCTGTTTGATCCATAGATCCCAAACCTTCCAAGCCTGCTGGAGGAAGTGAGTACATCAAACTAAGCGTGTGGAGCTCTACTGGAGGGATGAACAGTGGTCTTCTAAAAGATGTTCCCTCATTTAGTGTTATAATGGTGGTGGAGAGACATTTTCATATCATAAAGATGTTCTTTTGGAGCCAAGTTCATATTAAAAGTACGTAACGTAGCGTTCTTCATTCCTAGATGACTTTGGGTTCAATCTGGAGGATGCTCTCCGTCCAGGTAAAGTAAAGTTACTAGTTTAAAAGTTAAAGTTAGGTCGTTTGAATTATTATTTATTAGAATTAGAATTTTGAGATTGTATTATTAAACATTAGGTATTTTATAGCTCTAAATGACTCAGCACATAATTTGAGATGCATCTGAAATTTGATCCTGATACATTTATGTGAATATGCATGTGACTAATAGAGAATATGGGGACACATGAACAAAGCAGGGGATGCCAAGAATAGTTTATAAGAAACAGACGGTTTTGGAAAAATCAATCACAGTGGAGTGAAGCAGGTCCAGCAGCAGCAGCAGATTTCAGTCAAATGTGGTGAAACTTGGGCCAAGGAACAAGTCATTGCACAGTATTTAGATGTGTATAGCGTCACCATGTGGCCGTAGTTAGAAGATTCATCTGTGTGTTCCAGCATATCCTAAAGGCATGATAATAATAATAATCAGTAATTGAGTGGTTTTGAGTCTGATTTACTTCAGTCAGCATCACTATGTGTATTTATATGCAAATGCAGATTAAAATGATGTCATGTTAACGTAATAAATTCAGACAATCATTCAAATTAATGTTATGTTCAATGTTCTTGTTCCCACAGGTGTAAAACCCACTGAGAATCCCACTGGAGGAGGTGAGTCTCCAAACGTCACGTCATTATTTTACTTAGAATGAAGATGTTTCTCCATCTAATGTGAAATGAAGCTACCTGTGATTTACTTTGACATGTGCATAAGTAACACTTTTGTAAAACTCCTTCCTCAGAATGCCAGGGGAACGTGATCCAAAAGCTGAGCACGGTCATAGAGAATCAAAATCAGCAGCTCCGCCTGCTGCTGCAGCTGATGGCTCGGCCGTCTTCAGCTTGAATGAAATGTTTTTGTGAGTAAAAAAAAGAAAAGAAATGTTTTTACCACCTACATGTTCTCACTTCTTTGAAACGTTATATTTTTTAAATATAGGCTTTCACTTTCATGGATTGTGTTTCTAGACACGAAGAGGCCATGCCGGATGATGACACCTTCCTGAATATGCCCGAGCTTCTAAAGTCCATTTCCTGATCAATAAACGTTTAATGAAATATTTTACACTTCTGGTGAATTACTAAACATGATCATGAAAGGTGATCTTTTGTGTACACTCATTTGTATAAATCTCAATAGTATGGCATATTATTCGGTTAATGTCGGTTAAAAAAGTAGTTCCAAACTGAGAGAATGGGGAGCAAAAGCTGCATTGTATTGCAGGTATTGCTAGAACAGAGCATTCGTTACTAGTCCACCCACGGCAGGTTGATGTATATAAATAATATAGTAAGAGAGTTTTGTGTCTTTTTCCATTGTGGCAGAGTTTAGCTTGCAACAACATCAAGTTCACGTTTTGGTGATGTTATTTTAATACGTTAAAAATGAATTAGTTTCCCCAGTTTGTTACCCCGACTAAGATAAAGATAAACGTTTTCATTCACTTTCCCATTCAAGTGAATGGGAAAGTGAATTCACTTGAATGAACATAATCACACACTTTCCCATTCAAGTGAATGTGAAAGTGTGTCCAAACTTTTGACTGGTACTGTATTTAATTACATAAAAGCAACTATCATATTTGATGTGGTGGCAGTTGGTTGGTCACCTGTACTAGGTACTAGCACAGGTGGAAGTAATGACAATAAAGGGGATATGACTTATTCTGGATGACTAGACCTTTTCCCAGGCTATATACCTACAATCAGATGACAGTAAAGCTAAACTGCCATAATAAAATAAATAAAACAATCCTATTTTAAGTTACCTGGAAGCACGTAGACCCACTGTACTCCAAAGAGACATGAGATATTATTCTGAATTGTTTCTGACTGATTAAATGTTAAATGATGGAACATATTTCTCCAAATCAAATAAAAGGATGCGATATTTAATATTTATGTTGACAAGATCATTCTTATTAGTCTCATTAGGAAGAACAGGTTGGTAATATTACATGATAATTATCTGTGGATGGTCTGCTATAACTTTGTACTGTTTGGACATGATTCATATAACATTCACGGTCCGTCCAACATACATGAAATGATATCGGTCCTAAACTACAGCCAACAGCTAGACTAGTGTGGAACCTCTAATTAGATCGGGGTTAGCTTGTGACCTCAGCATACCTCCACCCAACTTCAACCACCTGTTGGGATGTAGAGGGCCTTTACATATCCCAGTAAGCCAGCGTGCAGAATACAAGGGTCCAACATGATAAGCATGAACGAGATACAGCTGCCATTAATGTTATTACATATACTGTCAGTCAAAACTGCTGTGTGTTTGATTGACAAATCTGAGTTCTGCAGTGGCAGTCCAGTTAAGTATCAACTGCAAAAGTCTGTGCTGTATCCTGTACCACCACAATGACTTTAGATGTAAAAAATGTAAAAACAGAAGCCCATACCAGAAGTAATTTCATAAAATAAAATAAAAAAAAGAAAGTTAGATCCACATACACTAGGTGGCACACATGTTTCAGTATAGACTGTAGGTTCATGTTGGGCCAGATGAGCAGCACCTTGAAGCTGGAAAATCCTCCCACAGACTTTCCATGTCAAAACGGTTATGTCTACATAGGTAACATAAAAACATCCCTGAATAAAACTCTTTTTTGGACACAATGCGCAAATAATATGATTCATTTGACCCTATTATATAGTATTTTAATCTCATAAAAAGAAATAATAAGCCAAATGCCATTTTAAACTAAGTGTACTTTGCCTCTAAAGCAAAACCTCACGCTTTTGTATGGCGTCATGGGGATAATGTAGCGGTGAATTATATATAATTATAGCACTGTATTTCAACCTGACGTGTAAATTGTTCGCTAACACCATACACTGTTTTAACAATGGACAAATAAACGTGATAACGGTGTATGAAAGTTGCTATTTTATCCGAATTCGAGCTGCAGTAAGACTCGAACGCGTGTGTTTTGGTCAACATGGCCGCCCCTGCGGTGCTCCGTGAACTCAACCCTCCGCACGCAGCTTCACCAGCCTGAAACGCCCCTCTGAAAGCGGCCACACCCCGGTCTGCCGCTCGTTATGGAAGGCCTTTTTCCCCCTCCTCCGTAGTTCTTCATAGGCAATTTGACTTGAAAGAGGACACCGGGCGTCGGCCAGAAAAGCTGCGTCTACATATACTCCTGTTAGCTTTACGTTAGCTAAAGCGAGGAGACACTTGAATGTAACGTTAGCTAGAAAGGTTTACAACATCGAAAGTTACTTAAAACTCTAAAAACAACTGCAGCAAAGAAGGAAAAGTCAACATGAAGTCTTGTTTGAGGATTGTTTTACTTCTTGTTCTTGTTTCTGGAACCTTAACGCAAGGTAAGCTTATTATTTGAATTGTTACCACAAATTATAGGTTGTGAAGTGCTTATATCATGGTTATGCTATGCATTTTAGTGGTCTTGCTGCCTTTTAAGGTGACATAGGAAAGACTTACGGCTAATTTAAGGCTACCCTATTATTATTATTTTATTCCTGGCAGCAAGGACTATTATCTAACCAAGGACAGTTTTTATTAGTCTGACAGAAGCTGCAAAATGTAACTTTTTTCTATAATTTGCTACAAATCAGTAGCTATGTGGTTAGCAGTGCTTACCTTTTTCCATCATGTGGTCACTGTGTGCCTCAGCTAATTCAAGGGAAGAACATTTGACATTAGGGCTGCAGCTAATGTATGTTTTCATCTCTGATTATTCAGCAGATTTTTTTAATTTGGTCTATTTAATGTCAGGAAATACAGAAATCATACTGTGCAGTGTCCTAAAGCCCAGATAAATGATCAAAAAGCTTGTTTTGTCCAATCAAACTCCCCAAATCATTGGTATACTATCATAGAGGACAAAGAAAAAGAGAAAATCCTCAAAACTGAGAGGATCAAACTAGGGAAAGTTTGGTATTTGTGCTTGAAAAATGATTAGTGATCGACTTTTGACTGATGGACCTCACCTTTGCTGCTGTGTCCAAATCACACTGGGAGGAAATATTCATCCTTCCACATACTTTTGGCCATGTAGTGTAACTTTAATCATTGTCAATCACAGTAAAATAACAATAAATATAGCTAACTAACTCATCTGACAGACAGGTTGAGTAGGAAAGAAAGAAAAAAGACAAACCACAGCAGGTTTGTAGTTAAAGAGAGATTGTATATCTTTCAAATTTGACCGTGTTTACGCATGGTTCCTAACTTTTCAATGAGATTTAGATTTTGTCATTTATTCTGGATCGGCATCTGAAACACAGTAAATGCACAGGACAGGAAACAGGAAGTCTTAACATTAGATTTAAACGACATCAGCTGGCTTGAACAGGCAAAATGGCACTTTGTTAGTCGAACTATGGCTTCGAACAACCGTATTTAACTTCATACACCCACACCACATTAAAACAATGCATAAAACAGTGGTCCCAATTAGACAGAACGCAACAAAGAGAAAATGAGGCAACAGCAGCTAAGGCACAGGACTTTCTTACTTTGATTTCTGTTTGTTTAGAGGCGTTACGTCGTAACTACACATTCAGTTTGTAAAACGTACTTAAAGAATTGAAAGTAATGCATCCATTTGGTTTTCTTGCAGCTGCTTCACTGTGACAGCAGTTGGTCATTTTGGCTTTTATTTTGAAGTGCTGGTTCAGCAATAACAGCACACCAAAAACAGTAATATTTGTATAAATCATGAGTTTTGCTCCAATATAACTGCAGTGGTTTGTACTAATATACTGTGAAGCTTGTATCAGGACACGTATTGTAGTCTCATCATAGGGTGCCATGCCAGTACGACACTGTAATAAACTCTGAACACTCATTATAAGATTAGCCTTTAAGATAGTCTTGATTTAAGGCTCTTATAAGTGCAAAATTCACAATGTCGGCCACTGTAACTCTACAGCCTCCCGGGCAAAAAGTGTTGGCATGTGCTGTTCTGTGGGCTCGCTAGGCTCAGTTGTGAGTCACATAGCAATAGCAACTTGCCATAGCAACCAGCAAATACGCCGCCCGCAAACACCCAAAACACAGAACACATGTGCGTCCACTATGAGGGAAAACCCCAGCACAATTCAGTGAAAAGCAGATCATTACTGTAGCTGGCCAATAGCTAAGAGTCATAACCAATCTGTTGCTATCAGAGCTGCAACGATTAGTCGATCGAAACAAACTTAATAGCCAACTATTCTGATAATCCATTAATTGTTTCGGATGTTTTTTAAGCAAAAATGTCAAACATTTGCTGGTTCCAGCTTCTAAAATGGGAATTTTTGCTACTTTTTTTGTCATTTATGATAATAAATTTAGAGTCTTTGGGTTTTATGACATTTTATAGAACAAACGATTAATCGTGAAAATAATTTTGGACTGTAGCTAAAAATGTTGATTTGTAATGATGGTCTTTATGTCTTCCACCCACAGAATTTGACCTGTCTGATGCTTTTGATATTGACATAGGTAAGTGAGGACACTTTAGAATCCAATTGTGTTTCTACATGTATAATGTCATGAATAAAATGCCAGGTATTAGTAATTAGCTTAGGCTATAAATGCTGTGGTGTGTGGCATTGGTCTAAGTCTCCCAATAGAGTGCTGCAGGGATGAGGTATTTTTTGTAGGCCAACCTGGAAGTTATCATCGCCCAGGCTCCCCTCAACATAAAAGTAAAGTAAGCTCTGTGGTGAACAAAAAATGTATGAAATTTGCTTGTTTTTGTTTATCAAGACAATCTTGACCAATCATCAGAGTTCAGCTTTTAATGTCCCCGACAAATTCTGTAGTCTCATTTTGTTAGCAATAGCCTTTTTTAAGACGCGCAAATTTCACGAGTGGTGCTATTTACTGGCATGTTTTATGTTGCAGAACAAAAATCTCTTAAGCTTGTCTTAAGCACAAACCCAAGCTGACGTGCAATAATGCTTACTCATTTCCGGGATTTAGAACTCATTCCTTTTGAATGCTTTTTTGAAAATGAATCGAATGATGATGATTCATTAATGTCTGAAGTGAGTTTATTTATAATCAATTTATGACTCACTGTAGAGTAAATTTTGCGTTTTTATAATGTAGGGAATTCACTTTGTATAGCTTCAATGAAGTATTGGATGGATTTTAAAGTATGGAAACGTCAGTCACGTTCCAACATTTGATAGCTCCATCTCAACGGAGCAAACCCTCTATCTGCTGGAGGAAGACGTGTGAGATGTGGATCCGAGAACCAGAACAAAAGCTAGCAAGTGAACCTTTTAAGTTGACTTGGCTGTCAGATAGTAACACTGCTCAATTTTCTTTGGTTCTGTTCATCAGCACCAACGCCCGCGAAGCCCAAGGAGCAGCCGAAGGCCCCTGAGAAACCCAAAGCTGATGGTTTGTATCTTTTCACCTGTTAAGAAATAAGCTTACCGAGCCTATCAGGGGGTCAGGATAGTAATAGTAATGCTTTGGCAACACATAAAGCCTATTGATCTGAATTGAATAGTACCAAAAGCACCATAATGATTGATAAAAATCAAGAAGAAATGCTTTCAAGAAAACCAAACCGTTCTTTCTGCAGTAACCTAAAGGGAAGCTGTGGTCAACACATTACACGCTCTGCACTGCAACTCTTTTCAGTTGGTATTTATCATGTATCAGGATACAGGTAACATATCCGACTGTTTTAGCACCAGGGGTACAGTCATTATTTCCACCAGTGGCTTATTACCAGTGGCTTATATTTATGAGCAACATGTGTGGAACACCACAATGCCGCACCAGTCCCACCGTCGGTTGCACGTTGTGATACACAACTAGAATTATCACCCTCTGCGTGACAGTTTCTGGGTCATGGCATTATCTTGGTTGTGGGTTACTGGCTCCTGTTGCATGAGCGCACCCACACACACACACACACACAAAGCAGAAGGTGTGCAGTTGATGCCATTGTGTGACTTGGAAGAGCTCACCGTCAGTCAGCAACTATTGGTTATAAGTTTCCTTGCCATCTGTAGATACTCTAATTCCCAAAGGATGAACCCTGGTGTTTTTGGTGACCCCTAACCTTTCCCACAATCACACATCATTACACCAAAATGTCCACTTGTACACAACAAATCGAAAGAGACAAACAGCCACAGATGGTGTTTGAACCACATATTGTATAAGACAGAGCAGCGCTGTGAGGCTAACGTCAACTATGACAATGCTAACGTGTCGATGTAAGCCGGTGTAATTTTGAAATGAATGTCATTAGTTCCGCAGTTATATGGTCATAAAGCAAAGTATTGGACCCATTGAAATGTTGACCTAATGATAGCGCCAGATGAAAAGTCAGAGGATCACCAAAGTTATTACAGTTAATTTCGTAATAAATATCACAGCAGTCCGTCTAATAGTTGTTGAGATATTTCAGTGACTAATTCATGCGTTTTAAAGCTTTAAAGTGGAAGGGTCAATGTTTTCCCACTTACCTCTAGTGGTTTCTAGTAATGCTAGAGTTTTTGTGACGTACCTGAACCAATCCTTTAAATTACATAGCTGAATGGTTAAGGTGTGCAGCACATAACCCCAACGTCCATGGTTAGTCCCCTGGCCAGGCAGACCTTTGGTTAATATATCAGAGAGTATGCTAATATTAAACTTAAACATTAAAGTTTGAACTGCTAAACTCATTTTCTGATTGTTACATTAAAACACAAGTAGACATACGACAGTAGCAACCTAGCATTACTTCCAAGGCCATTAGATAGCTTTCTTGCATGTCCAACTATGTAAGCTAACGCTAAGCTAAAGCTACCAGGATTATGTTAGAATGAAGTGACAGTCTGATCTTACATTTTCTCATTTCTTATCATACTTATAGTTGTTCAGGCCTGCCCAGCTTTTCCTTTGGTTTATAATTCATTATTGACACTAATTACGTATTTTTGTATCCACAGACCCCAAAACCAAACCTGTTAACCCCCCAAAGAGTGAAGGAGGTGAGCCCACAAATATTTCATCATTTTTTGGTTGTTTGACGTCTTCATTTACGTGAATGTTAAAGGATAAGGCTTGTGATATTCTGTCATTTGTCTTCTTGTCAATACATCACATGCGCAGTCCTAAACTAACTGAATCTATGTTTATTGATGTATTATAGGATTTGATTTGGAGGATGCTCTCCACCCAGGTAAAGCTTTAATGGCTGATTCTTTAATGTTTTTTATTGTTTAAAGGCATACTTGTCCAATTATAGCTTAGCAACCGTAACTAGCCGTAGCATGCCTGTCGAGCTAGATTCCTCTGCGTGCTGTAGAAAGAGTGATACTTGGCATTTAAAAAGTGTGGACATTTTCTTTTTCTTTTTTTCATCTCCACAACAAAAAAACGAACAAGAGTGAAAGGAATGTATTCCATTGTGTTTTTATCTGGTAAACTCGTAAACTTCAAATGTTAGCATGTCCGGCTAACTAGCTTACTACCGACAGTTGCAACAAAGGTCATTAAATACAAATTATTTGTATTTTTATACAAATTTAAACACGATTATACAAATTCTATTTGAATCGTGCTTATCCAAGCATGTATGCTAAGCAGCCAACGGGGCTATATTAGAATGAAATGACTTCTATCTTATCTTATCGTACTTACTGCTATGACCAAATTGCTTCATACACAGAAGAATAATGTAGTTTCTTTAGTTCATTCTCTTCTCCATGCATCATCAATTGGTGAGCATTTTAGTCTGGGACATGTAGCATTAACGTGTTTAGGTTTTAGCACAATATCAAAGCACACATATGTAGCCATTAGCTGTAAATTTAATATCTTTCTTTCTGTCTTTACCTTATTATTAATGCCGATAATGTCTTTGTATCCGCAGACCCCAACCCCAAACCTGACAAACCTGTTGTGAACCAACCTGAGAGTGGAGGAGGTGAGCCTACTAACTCTTTAACTCATTTGTTGGTTGACTTCTTAATTCATGTAGATGTTAAAGAACAATGCTGGCGATATTCTATATTTGTCTTCCTGTCAATTAATCTCATGTGCAGAACGGAACCAACACTGAATGTATCTACTAACTATGTACTGATAACGTATTACAGCCTCACATATTTCCTTCTTCTGAGCCATTGAGCTAATTGTCGTCCAAAAATGATTAAAAACACATCAGTGAGCCACACCGTTGTTTCTGCATTCCCATGAACACACACTAGTTTATTTGGACCAAGATACCACATACACCGTCCTGCGGCCCCAAATACTCAGAAGAGCAACAAATGTGGATTCATCCACCGCTGAAATTAGTCCCTAACAATTTCCTCCTGTTTGTTTGATTAAAAACTACAGTGAGCAACTTTTAGCTTTCAGACAGTTACTGAGGACTAACACATTGTTGGTTTTGATTTTTTCATTTTATTATACATTTTGTATGATTGGAATGATTGTTTTTATGAATTGTGTTGTTCGTTTCTTAAAGGCGGTGGAGCTTTTGATGACTCAGACTTGTTAGATGGTATTGGTGGGGACAAGCATGATGGAGGCCGATCAGGAGGTAAGACAGTCAGTACCACCCTAAACATTTCTACCAATTAACACTTGAGTTTGAAGGCAGAGAAAACAAAGGGAATTTTGATTATATGGGTTATGTGGGTGAGTCGCTTTAAGAAAATCAGGGAGTGTCTTAAAATCGGAATTGAAGTTGATAAAAAGCTGGGGTTTACGAATTTCAGTGTGGAGTTTTCACGGTGTAAACAGGAAGTTAAACAGGAAAATGAAGCAACGTTGCCATGGAGTCAGCAAGGTCCAAAGTGGGCTCCATCTTTAAAACTATTTATGGACATTTGATTGTGATAGACCTCAGAGATAATGATCCCATCGCTTTCTCCTCACTTAGTATGTTTGCCTCATGTCTGTCCCCCTGCTTCCCCCCCTTTAAGCCCCCACCCCCGGCCCGAAATGTGCTTTTCTGATATGCCAACAGCAATGCGTTAAAGACAACAAAAGACATGCCACGCTTTTTAAAGTATACTTAATTTTGTAGTTTAAAGCCCAGCAAACTCTTAGCATGGTTAGAATTCATATAGATGATGAAACTAGGAAAGTGCATTATTTCCCAGCATGCTCCTGTCCAGTCTACAGTCTACATACTGTGATATTTGTATTTTTGGTTTGCCCCTCCACTGAACACACCACTTCCTCATTTCTGTTTTGTCTCGTTGCCCCTTTACTACCGCTGAATCAGCCAAGCAGAGCGTCTCAAGAGAATGGCACAATATTTATTATATGTCATGGAAACACTGACAAATTCCGATCACACAAAGTGAAAAATAAAAATAATGAAAGACAGATGTGCGGAGAGAGTGGGAGGAGTCTTTCAACACTTCTGCATGATGTGGACTCTCATTATGTGCCTTGGTGCCCCCTGTCAGAATGAGTTAATGAGGTGGAAATGTAAAAAAAAAAAAGATGCAAATAAAATAAAAATGTTCATGTCACCATGTTATCATTATATATATACACTACCGTTCAAAAGTTTGGGGTCACATTGAAATGTCCTTATTTTTGAAGGAAAAGCACTGTACTTTTCAATGAAGATGACTTTAAACTAGTCTTAACTTTAAAGAA
>JAVQJD010046232.1:0-17784 GCA_036023655.1 Nannoperca australis | reverse complement strand
GTGTGTGTGTGTGTGTGTGTGTGTGTGTGTGTGTGTGTGTGTGTGTGTGTGTGCGTGTGTGTGTGTGTGTGTGTGTGTGTGTGTGTGTGTGTGTGTGTGTGGATGGGGGGGTAAAAACTTGTTGCTTGGCGCCAGCAGAGATAACAGGTAATTTAATTGATCTAAGTACCTCACTACCCCCTTTAACATTCAGATGCAATGAAGAGATATCTTCTGAATCCCACTGTTGAAGAAACCATCTAATCAATGTGACTCAGACGTGGGATTTATAAAGCACAGAGATAAGTGGTCCAGGTGATAAAGTGTTAATATTCATAAGGAGAGAAAGTGAAAGACGGGAAAAGAAAAGGAGAGAGGGGGCAGAATGAAATGGAGATAAGGGTTTGGATTTAAGTGTTATCTCACCGTTAATGGTATTTCCAGCCCGTATCAAGATCGCTGCATAAGGCAGAGGAATGTATTTATAGTTTTTGACATGATAGTCTTCTACAGTATGAAAGGTACTTGGTGAAAGCACAGGGAGGACTTTGGGGAAGCACCTTCCAATTCAGCCATCTTTGGTTTGCAACCAACACAACAGCTAACTGTGCTAGCAGAAGGAATCCAGTTACGTATTTAGACATATTTTGGACAAATTCATAGTAAACCTGGAACTACACTTGGTGTGTAGCATTTGATTTATAGTTTGTCAAGTTTCATTCATTGAAAGCACCATGACCACAACAGGCAGATGTACTGTATGTAATCAGGGCATTTAATTACATTCCCCACAGCCATTTTCATTTACTTTCTGATAGAGATTGATAGACTACACACATGGTTCTAAAACTACAGCTACAGTTAAATCCTGCTTAACAACCTTTATGATGCTTTGTTGTCTCAACTCCAAACAAACATACACGTTTTAGATAAAGTATCTATTGTCATGGACAGTGATTGTCCATGTCTGGACAGTCATTATTCACATAACGTGCTGTTGACTGATGCCGACTGCTTGAGAGATGCTGGATGACCTAATCTAGCACTTTTGCTCTTTTACCAAGCGGCATTTCTCTGACAAATCCAGTTTTACTTTCTTTTTGGGTGTTGCATGAATAACAACAAGTTCTGTCATGTACGTGGTACCAAACGTCCTCCTCTGACCTCGACAAATGGTTTTCTTCTCGCTGTGGTGGAATAGAGTTGGGGATGTGTAAAGGAGAGGTGGAGGAGCAGAAGAAAGCGAGGGGAACTGAGGTGAAAGCCGAGTGATTAAAAAAAGAATAAGATACAAGATACATCAGGGAAAGTGACGTGTTTGTGTTTTAATTTGGGATCAGAGGGTAGGTGGAGCTGTGAATTATTGAACAACTTCCCGCCCCTGGTGAAGGGTTTAAGAGGTGGAGGTGAGGTTTCACAGGGCTCATGGTGAGATGGAGGAAAGGGCACACATTCAAACATCATGGCATGTATGCAACATTCAGTGGGAGGCATGTTTTATTTAAAAACCAGAGCAGCTCAGCAGTCAGCTGCACTTGACAACTGGAGACATACAGAGAGAAAAGAGAAGCAAATGTCAGAGATGAGTGTGAACTTGGAGATACATTCACGGCAGGACTTCTCACCGAATCCAAAACTGACAAAAAAATGGGGAAACAATAAATATATAAAATAAATTGTATGTATATAATTAATATTATGGGTTCACATTAACCTTATAGGTTAAAGTTTGTAAAAGGTAGAGTGAGAGTAGTGAAGTAGTATGTAGAGGGGAGGTGGAGGAACAGAGGAAGAGAGGGGTTGAGGAGATCTGAGGAGCATGATCTGGAGCTGGTTTAAAGCTTATCGCCAAAAAATATCCCCTTTCAATAAGACATCTAAATTCATTGGAATAAGTCCTGGTGTTGGAATTGCATTTGTAACTCGTTCACCATCATACTCATTAGTGGTTAATTGTGATATTCCTACCATGTCTGAATGTGGGTAGAGCTGTACTCGACTCATACGCACACACACACGGATATATTCACAAGTACCTCCACGAGAGCTCGCTCTCTTTTTGTCTATGTGTGAAATACCAGCATGTAAACACACATGCACGTACATTTACATGCAGGCATAGTGTCACACTATAAACTATATGCCTCTCATAAACTGCCAGGGTGAGACACAGCGCCCCAGATACATTTCAATCACCACGTCTGGTGAAAAATGAGAGGAAAGACTTCCCTTGATACTCAGCAAAGCTAGATTTTCATTTAAATGTTCTGTCCCATCAAGGCAGAGAGGAATGAATGGAAACACATACAGAAGAGAGATATGTAATGTCATTAAAGTAGAAAAGTAATCATCAGGCTTCCTTTGAAGTTCAGTATTTGGTTGTCTGCAGGTCTGATTAAACAAACCTCTGAGCAGCAAGTTACTATGAAAGCCGAACAGACGTATTGGATTACATTCGGATTTGATACATCAAACGATATGACTTTACTGAGTACCAGCGGTAACAAACACTTTTTAAGTCTTCGTTATGGCTGGGAAACCTAATTAGGAATAACACAGTGGAAGAATATCTGTTACACCTGCTCCTGTCCGTCACACAGGGAGCGCCAACTTGTTGTTTTTCATTACTGCATCCAAAACTTGTGGGAGACTTTTCTCAGCACCTTATTAAAGTTAACTCTGGTAAATTTAAACCTGGATTTTATTTTTTTCACATTTTATTACAAATGTTGGGGTCAAATAACTAATACGTACCAAACGTTTTAGAATTGGTCCAGTAGATCGCCTCCGCTGACCATCGTGAAGGGGACGCGTAATCCTCTGTGGTTACTGCACCTGTCAAAGTCTGTCCGTTACAAGTGCTTGTTTTGCCGCTGACAGGCTCAGATTGTGCAGAGACAGTTTTGTTAACCTCAATCTCTCGCGAGATTTCAGAGCGAGACTTTTCATTAAGCGACACTTCTCAAGAAGAAGTTCTGTTTCTGGTTAGCTGACTTGCCCAGTCTCGTGCGGTGATTGATTACTCCGGATGCTTTAAGGCCCCTGAGAAGCTTTTCTTATAGTAGAGCCATGTCTGCCTCACTGTCATGCTAACAGTTTGTTTCAGTATAAGACATTTCACCTCCTTCATCACACTGCGTCTTTTCAAAAGACAAAAAAACTGAATGTTTGCATGTTGGAGAGAGTGATTTAAAAAAAGGATCCATACTTAAAACAATGAATCACTTTCATGGCCAGCTTAGAACCGTGATTGATTAGCAAGATAAGGATAAACCAGCATTATGCAAAAATGTTGAAGCTTTTAATACATTGTAAATAAAGATTGCAATGCATGAACCATTTCATTTGAAAGTGTTACCCTCTGAAATCCTGACTGAGCACACTGCTGTATGTCGGGCAGAAACAACACTCCTAGGCTATTTCCTGTTATTTGTTGCCCAGTTTACCAGAGGTGTATCGGCCATTTTGCTCGAAAATGGATTTCATGCAGAGAAAATGGCCCAAGATGTGAAGATCATTGGACCAACCTGTCACAGTCTGACCAATGCACTGTGGCATATTTTCTTTTAATAGACCGTTGAGCCTCACGCTGCTGTGTGGCTGCACTGTATTAAATTGGTCTAAATGGCCACCCTGCCAAGGAGAAAGAAGCAGTTGTTTGGGTCTCTAATATTTCTTGTGATGTTTGACACAGCAAATTGCCTCATTATTTTATTTTTATCACATCTTTAGTATCTGAGGAGGGAATCAGTAGACATAAAGACTGTTTTCTCTCTCGTACCGACCCAGGAAGAGCCGTATAACAATTGGGTTACAGAGAAGAACATTTCAGAAATCTATCTCCATTTGCCAGTTTTCAGTGTCTCTGGATTGGACAATTTCTGTAAATAACAGGGCTGCACAGCACTGCAGAGCAAGCCAAGTCCTGTCCTTAACGTGAAGACAGTGTCCAATTGATGATTTCTGCCAGCCCAACTTGATGTCTCTTCTAATTTGGTGTTGGTCCTTTTTAGGCTTCAAGGTCAAGATATCCTACAGATCAGTGTGTTAAATATGTTGTGAGGAGATCGAAGTGCAGACGTTTTAACCAGACACAAACTGTGCATGTTCAAGTGTTCAGATCAAGTCCTGCAATTGCAGGATAAATCCCTGAGGCGCCCTTGAGCAAAATACTTTTCACCCCATCTTTGCTGCTGTGGTGCTACAGTGCAGCTTCAAAGTGTGAATGTTACTGTGTAAGTGTCCAGAAAAGGAGAGCACGGCTAAATGAAACCTCCAGATGTGATATTTGATTCATGGTGTATTAGTCCTGAATACAACTTCAGATAGAATATTAGATTAATGCCACTGGACAATGGTTAAGATAGAAACCAGTGGTAAAATGTATCCATGTACACACACTGCGTCGTTGACCGTGGGTTTCTGATGACAACATATGCAGCAGAAGTTGAATGAAACTGGGAAAAGCTGATTCAAACTATCATGAGAAGCTGATGGTGCATTTTGGTTTCAGTATCATCCCAAAGACCCAGAAACTTGAGCTGGAATATGACGTTTACATCACAGGGGAAAAGGGCACGTTTTGCCAAGTTACATGGAGAACTTTTGAACTGCTTAACTTGGATGTGCTCTGTCCCTACACATTCTGTTAATGCATATTCATGCTTGTGCACCAGTGTATGCATTTTCACACTTCCCCTTTTGCAGAAAGTAATCCAGGCGGCACGTTTATTTATATATATAACCCCAGCTCTGTGCTACATTGCACATTTGTGAGACATTCACACATATGCATGCTCTCTCTCTCTCACACACACACACACATTAATACACATGCAATCTCTTCATGTTTTCTTTTAATTAATGACAATGGTGCTCATTAGGAGGCATGCACCTCTTCAATACCCTCCGACTGTCTCTCTTCCATTCTTAGATTCCCTCCTCCGAGCTTAATGAAGCAACGCTCTGATGTGTTTTGATCTCTGCTGGGAACACACAGGCGAAAGAAATGGAGAATTTTGGGGGATACAATAATTTCATGCTAGACTTGTTAAAGAAGAGTATTACAGCAGTTTTTGTAGCGCTCGAGGCCATTCCACAAGGAGGCTATGTCTGCGACAACGTGCATCGTCCCATTGTGTTCTCTCTCGCCTCCAAGTATTTTCTTTGCTGCACACTGTTCAGTTTAATCACAACTATATGCTCTTCTTCACTCCCACAGTCCCCACTAATGAGCATGACCCACAGACAATGTCACCATGTTAAGCCTCTATTCTTTTAATTATGTTCTTCCCATCCACTTGGTGTGACAAAGGTTGCCTCCTGTCAAAGTTTAGCCCACGTAGGTCATGCTGGCATGGAGAGGTGTTAAATGACCACAGATTGGGCACAAAGAAAAGTCTGTCCATGTTTAAAGTGACTTGTTGACTTTGATCCAGAGTCATCTGGTCAGGAAGCTGCAGTCTGAACACCAAACACTGTCGCAGCATTTAAACCACTTCCACTGGAGTTTTGAGACATGACTGAAAATCGTGCCTTTTAAAACAAGGCGACTGTGTTTGTTTGTGTTTGTTTTGTTCTCCTTCTCCCACACAACACATATTTGGCATCACACGTTGCTACAGTAAAAGCTGAGAACAACAAACTCGGAATGAGAGGCAGCAATATAGAGGCCTTGACAAATGATGAGATTGTTGAGGCCTCCTTAACAGCATGGTTGATATAATTACCATCTGTCATCAAGGCGTGATGAATGTGACTACAAGAAGCCCTCATACATATAGGGAGGAAAACATGCAGTTGTTTGCTGAACCGCATACTAATACGCCCTTGGGTTCCTATGGCAACCAGTGTTTACCGTTCTTAACAGAAATCAGACTTGTTCTGTCATGAATGCAATGTCGATCGTTGGCCTTGCGTTCACACTGCAGCTGAACTACACTGATGAACTAATGTCAGTGTAGCACTGCATGCTAGTTAATATTCACCTGTAGTGCTAGTCGAGCTGCAGAGTGCTTATGAATTATATATATTATATATATTATATTGGCCATTTTCTCCCAGCAGACACTTGAACTTGTTTAAGTGCACAGTTGATGCTAATGACATTAGCGACGCCTCTGTTCTATCCAAATAGACCTTTTTCATGGCAGCAAAGGTGAAACAAATTTTGTTAAAGATGGCCGAGTTCCATCAGGCTTCCCAGTGAGCCGTGCCAGTGAGCCAGCGTTCACAGTACCAGTACCCTGGAACTAGCTCAAACTAAAAGGAATAATGTTATCAGTTACACCTGAGCTTTTCCTGCTGTGACGTGCCAAAACGTGTGCTGTGAAGAAGGTCTGAAATGAGCTTCAGCCATCATTAAATGTATTCTTCACACCTGTGTTTCCTGCTGTGACATGTCAGAGGCCTATTGATAGCATGGCACTTGATTACTGACACGTTTGTCTTCCAATTCCTTCCAGTGTTTACTAATTGTTTACTGTCCTAAATACTCGTATACAAACACACCAGTGGACTTGTACCATTTTGTACTACAGGAAATGATGCAGTATGTGTGGTGATGTCAATCAATTTTGTGAATTTGAGATGCGACTGCAAGTTAAACTACACAAAGATAGAATTTTCTAAACACGTAATACTTATTTGGTTTGTTTCCAATATCTTTCTGGATCTGTCTCACCACTGCAATTTATTTTAATGTGCTGCAGCTGTGAGTAGATCTTCATTATCTTTGTGCATATCAATGTGGGGCCACAGTGTACTGTGTACTACAATGCACTCAAAAATAAAGCGTTTTATATTGTGCACATCAACTTCTTTGAAGAAAACAAAGAGAACACGCTGCCCTCTTAACCTGATTAAGAGGGCAGTTACGGACAGTCTCTTAAAATTAGTACACAATATGAAATTTGGACACAGTCCCATCTAATTTGAAGCCAAATTATGTTTGATAAAATAAAATTACCCATTAAAAAGGATTTGTCACAACAAAATGTTTGCTGTCGTTTTTTGTTTACAACCAATACGTCTCGCCGTATTTGCCGACTTTCCCTCCCGACAGGGGAGACGCTCTTTAAGCATACCACTGGCATGCAGTCGCGTTTTTTGCCCTCCTACTGCAGCTCATTTAATAATTGAAAACCACTCACCGTACATGAAAGACAAAAAGAGGGAAGCCATTATTATTCTGCACAGAGCAAAATCTTTGACATGTCACACTACATTCTTTTGTAAGCTTGATCTCTATGCACAGCTCCAGTGTTATGTCTGGGTGGACGTAGATGTTCTCTCAGCTGGGGACTTCTAAAAGCAGGGACTGCTGGGATATGTATATTTGCTCCGATGTCAGCTTGTCAGAGCACATACAGATTAATTCCAGGAGTGTCGGTGAAAGAAAGCCACAGGGGTAAACAGGGGAGGAGTTGGGATGCAGGTTGGGTAGAAGAGGAATTTGAGACTTAGTGAAACAGAATAGTTGAGAAAGTGACCGAAAGATTTATTGAATAGATATAGATGGATATAATTTTGTGAGGAAGCACAAACTACTTTATATTTTATTTGCAGGTTGTAGACTTGCATTTTCCTCGAGAGGCACAGAGAAAAACAGAACAGCAAGAAAGGTACAAATGGCCAGAGGCAAAGATTTATATCCAAACCAACTGAGGCATCCAATTAGGCTTTACACTGCATACTGGCATGTTAGCCTCCATGCCACCTCTGTGCACCGCAAGACACAGTTACATAGAGACATTTATTGAGCTGAAATTAATTAAAAACGTCCTTGCTGAGCAGAAATTAATTAAAAATGCCCTCGCAATGCACAGACTTAGTCCTATAGGCCGTGTTCTGATGAGCAGCCCAAGCACATTTCAGAATTCATTAGCTGCTTAATGATCAGTTCCTGACTGGCACTCTCACGCATGTGCCGATCACGTTCAACAGGTTTCAGGACTATCCAGAAACCAGGAGTGTGTTTTCAATTAACAGACCATCCTTCATCAGTTTTTACAGGAGGTTCATCAGCATTGGCAAGTTCAGCTACATCTTAACACAGTTCTTGCTACTTGCTCTTTTAAGAGAAAGTTTGATATTTTCAGTCATCACTGGGTGTGTCCGGTGAAGATTTCCTACGACCAAGCAAAGAACCTGAAAGGTTACAGGCTCTCACTTAATGGGGATTGGATGCTTAAATTCTGCTGCATCCCCAATTTGTGATTTTGGCAGAAGACAGATGTCTTCTTCGAGGAAATTCTCTCCCACTGCAGGTTTCAGCCCTTAAAGATAACCACGCTATTCATTTCTCCCTGTCAGCTTGCCTGACTTTGCAGTTTCTTGCACATCCGCCTGTTTCCACAATGACTGCGCTTTCCTTACATTTGTCTCTGAACACGAGGAGGCGCTTTATGTGCATCAGCCCAAGTGGCGTTTGTTCCCCGACTCCTTCACTGATGGTGTATTCCTCTTTGTTTCTCTACCAGGTGTCGAGAAGGCTACCAGGGAATCCGCTGTGACCAGTTTCTGCCCAAGACGGACTCCATCCTGTCTGACCCGAGTAAGTTTCCACCATCCATCTACCCATTAGACCATAAGTCAGATTTAAAAAGTAAACATGAGGGAAAAGGAGTTATATTCTGATGAGGTTCAACTGGAGGAACATTTACTCTCAAGAGAACGGATCCACGTTAATAACGCACGAAATGTTCACAACCTTACACTGACCCCAGAGTTTGCTGTACGTGTTCTCGCTACCAACTCTTCAGCTCTGCCATGCAAACATGTAATATATGAAAATATTAGCTTGCCAAATATTATAAGAGCTCTCAACAGGAAAGTTTAAATAGAAGTCTCTTTATATTTGTTATATTGCACATTCCTTTTAAAATCATATGTATATATAGTGTTTCTTCAGTCATTGTAGTAGCAGTGCAGCCAGAGGTTGGTTTCTTGTCTTCACGTGTTATATTGGAGATTAATTCTATTAGTGCTTCGAAACTAAACTTCCTGAGTGCATCTATGTGCACAATATGTAGATCTGATATCAGTGGGTTTTAATGCAGGTCCTCAGTAATATGGATTGGGTTTTTTATAAGATAGATAATTGCAGTTATACTAATTACATTCACCTGACATCCCAAGAAACCAGCAGCCCCTGATAAAAAAAAAACAGCAGGCCGCCGGGTCTGAATTTACAAACCGATGCCTGTTACATGCACAATGAAACAGGACCACTACAGAGTAGCAAAATAACTAATCGTTTTTTAAAGTAAATTCTTTTCAATTAATTTTAACAAAATGTCTTTATTTTCTGCAGATAAACAATGTAGGAAAGCAAAATGTATTACATTTCCTCAAGCAATCTTCAGTCAAGTTTTCTTTTGTGTTCAAGTAACAATAATTTGTGTTTAAAGCATTTCAACCGGAACTTTTCTGTCTTCTTCTATAGTCTCCTTTTTCTTATAATTTCTCTTCATGTTACCTTTTCATTTTCTCGTCTATCTCCTGCCTTCTCAAATAGCCTCTCGCCCACTCAGACTAATGTCACTTCTCCCATTTCTTTATCTCCCAAAGACATGGTCCTCTCAATGTCACATAGCTGAGGGAAGAACACTCATTTCCCCAACTTCTGTCCTCACCACTCGCTATATGCCACATTAAGTTCCCTGTTCCTCTCAGCTCATTCCAAAAAATATGCAACCTTGTCACTGGAGCACTAACGCTGTGGCAGGGCAACAGCTTATCTGTGACTTTTCTACAACGCGCATGTTGTAATAGCACAATGTACAGTTAAAGGACAGTACTGTGGCTTTGGGGATTTTTTACTTCATAATTGTCTAATGTCTAAAAATAAAAAACTCTGTGTGGATATGTTATATCATTATATGTCATTATTATTATTATGACATTTCAATTTCTCATTATGAATGTATGAATGCATTTGTCATAAATGAGACATGTAGATCAACACAACACTGTTATCACTTGCTCTTTGTTATCCTTTACTTTCCAGATCATTAATCAAGTCTCTGTAATGAGGTTTTTAATTCCAAGCAAGTATTAGGGTAATTATGCTTGTTAGTACCACAGTGGTGTTCACTGAAGTGGCACCCATCGCTTTGTTTGTACACCAAACCTACTGACCTAAACGCATTGGTAGCCAAGAGCGGTTACCATCCTCATCACTTACACGATTTGTCAAATGTCTGTATGTGTTGATCATTGTGAAGGATCCGTGCACATTATCTTCTCTGTGTAATAGTAATTGGTGAGCACCGGCTCAGGGGCCTGGGGGGTCACCTACACCGTAAGCCACAGGATCTATTTCAAGTGTTATCATCTGTCTTGAGAAAGTCACTGAGCTCAGTCAAACATGGGCACGTTTTCTGCTCCTGATCCAATCCAAGTCATTTAATATTGGGCAGCTGCCAATAATTTCTTGTTCTTTTTTTGTTTAGTTATTTGTCATTTGTTTAAATGTGTGATCTGCACCAAAGGTTGATTTGATTGTTTCCTACCAGGGGTCCTTGTATCCCAAGAGGTACTTCTGCAGTTACATGGAGGCATGTGGAGAACTGTGAAGCTCACCTAAAAATAGAAATCATGCTTTCTCGGTTGGGGACCAATGTCCTATTGTATGACATGTTGTGGGTAATGCTTTATTTATGATAAATATATTCATAATAATTTCATAGATATATAACTTTAAATTCAGAATAATGTTTCTATTAAAGCACTGGATCATTTGGAGCTAATAGAGTGAAAATGGAGAATCTGCTCAGTTGGTGCACTCACAGTTGATTACAATTAATAGTGTAACCTAGAATGTCTTTATTCTCAGTGCGTATCAGGACGACTCATTTAAAAAGGAGTTTCTATAATAATGATAAAGAAACAGTTCTCAGAAATTCCTCTAGAAATCAACAGTTGCTTTTAAACTCAACACAACAAACTAGTTCTTTCCAGGAAACCTCTGAGGGCATCATTAGGATTAAAGACCTGTAGAATAAATATGTTGAACCAACAGCAGCATTGTAGAGTTTTGGTTGACCTGAGTGCATCATTTCATGATAGCAAATAGCTGCTTGGCTTTCCCTGTATTTTATAAGCTCTCCGATCTATTTGATGCACCTTAAAGGCTCAACAATGTTCCATGTAACTCCAGGGGTGAAGAGAATTGAGTGTCAACACCAAGACGTTGTTGTCTAACAAACCGAGCATCAAATCCCAACTGTAACATCCGGTGGGGTTTCTCACCTTAGTGAGTTACTTGATTATCAATCTATTAATCTGCGACTCTTCCAGGTGAATTTCCATGTAAATTGTCTGTAATGTGTTTACCAAGACATTACTGAGGATTAGAGGACTGTGGAAAAAAAGTAAAAGAATGGGGGACTAAGAAAACAAAAAGAAAGTTAAGTCATTTCACTGTTTGGCCTCCCGGCTGAACCCCCAGCACACATCCCAAACACCTCTGTTTGAATTAGCTGTAGCTCACATTTTCACTCTTTCATTTCTGATCTCATATATATTTTGCAACTAACTCTCTGTCAAATCTCTATCCTCAGTTCATTTTCTGATAGTAAGAATCGATTGGCCTACTTTCAGGCCATTCTTCTCCTATGCTTCGATCCCTCTCTCGACTACCTTCTTTATTTCTGACAAGTCCCTATTTTCTGTTCTCTTCTACAAAACACAATGTCATAGAGCCTGTGAATTTATTCTTTCTGTTAACACCACCATTCTCTTTTTCTTTTTCCCCAACATTTTATTCAACTACTTCCTGCTTCAAAAAGTTGGTAAGTGCAAAATCGGAAAAGAAGATTGTGGCCTCCATCTTCTTTCCTCACACCTCAGAATAATTTTGTCACAGCATCACTCTCCCTGACTCCTATGCTCGCAGCTCATCAAATCCTAATTTTCCAGGTTACCTTTGTGTCTCGTGCTCGAGCTTGTGTTGACATGCTTGTTCCCTCTTCCAAATTTCCCTCCTGACTGCTCCCTCTCACCCCTTCTGTCTCCTGCTAACCTCATCCGTGCCATTCTTTCCTCAACACGCATCTTGTCCAAGCGTCAGACCTCATCCCTTCTCCCCAGCCTACAGTTCTCTGTCCAACTCATCTCCTAACACTAAGTGGCACGGGCCTCAGATGGACTGAGGCTTGAATTGTGCCAGCTCAAAAGGTTCACCAGCAGGGCAGACAAACGCTGCCAAGGACCTCTGGCAAGCTGCAGTCTCAGAGGAAAGGAAAGAGGAGCAAGCAGCAAGGAGGCTGGATGAAAGTGGACATGTCTTCTGAGTCTCAGTGGACACAAGGAGAGTCATGACTTCAATGACTTTAAAAACACAATGAGAGTGAGACACAAGTCAAAGCAGAGAGGGAGAGAGGAATGTTTCTTCTGAGCAAAACAAGGAGTGCTGTACTTTATCATGAAACTATTCAGAACAGTACTGAAAGGCTCCGAGATCAATAATGAGATGCAAGACAGGATTACTGCACATAAAGCATTTAACAGACAAATTCAAGAGGAAAGAAAAGACAGACTGTATAAACGGGCAGCAGCTAATGAATTCATCGATTAATCATTTAGGCTATAGAATATAAAAACAGTGTTCAACCCCACAAAACCTTCTAGTTCAATATAGAGCTGGAACGCGCTGATGAGATGATTCTGACAACCTTAAAATTACATAAGGTGAAAAAAGAGGGAAACCAAACTAGTTATCATTAATTGATTTATAGACTACTCATGAAATATTTAAAAAGCTGGATCAGCTTCTAGATGAGAGATGCAAAGGTTTTATGGATGTTCTGGTCCTGGAGGATCCCACTTCTTGAATATCTCAAGACAAAGAAGGTGGGTGGTGTTTTTGTGCACGTCCAACTCCAGTTGGTTGCAGGTGCAGGACAAAAACAGCACGCAGTACAAAGGGTTGTGCACACACTGAATTTGATCATCTGAAAGATGTTTTATTAATGCAACATTTCCGCCACAAGGTATTTTTCAGACAGAACAACAAAGACTGAAGGTCAAAACATTTTATCAATAAAAATAATTTAGCTTGAGGCTTTCCACCACATTCTGGTTTCATAGAGGGTCCCAAGTACTGTGATGTAGCTCCGAGCCAAACCTAACCAGGTCTTAAAGGCAATCCTAAAGATTTCAAACTAACTTGCAACCAGAACAGAAAATTTTGGGGGTTTCACGTGACTCACTGATGTGCATTTAGTTCTCAAAACGCCGACAAGGCTCAACCGCGAGTTCACCACCTAACTCGTTTGATGGGACCTGTTTGAGATCAAAGATTTGCTTTGGTTTCCCCTGTATCTGTCAAAAAGCAACAAAGGCTTTTTGTTGTCATCTGTACATACAGTACGTCAAATCAAGTTCAAACTGCTTTTGTTGTCAGGACTTCTTTTGTTGTTCAAACTGGGAGGTTGTTGATTGGCACTACCCATTCTGAGCAACTTTCACAGGATAATGCAGTATTCAGGAGCTAACGTGCCCTAGACTCTAAATGTATTCTCTTTGAATAGTGTTCCCTCTCTCTTCTGCCCTACCGCAATCTCTTTCTTTACTGCTTTCACCCTCTACATACCCCTTTCGCAATCATTTTCTTGGCCGCATTGAAAGAAATATCAAACCCTTCTGAATACAAGGCCTGGGAGTCGAGAGAGTCTAGTTTTATGACGCTGCAAGGCAGAGTGAGAATCAGCATATTTTCCTCCACAGTACAGTACATGCATTATATCACACCCCATAGACACAGAGAGAGAGAGAGAGAGATTTGAAGATTTAAATCTGAAGCCAAATTTAATTCATACTATCTTTATGAGATCTGATTTCATGCTTGGCAGGTTTGTGTGCACCACAGATGATAACATTGCAGTAATCATGCAAGTTCAATTTCCCAGAGAATACAACCCGGGGTTTCACATTGAATGCGTGTTTCAATCCATAAGATATAAAAGAAGCATAAAATGTGTGATTGCTGTAGGCTTTATGCTTTTTTCATGGGCCAACTGTTGAGGCAAGGACAATGCGAGTCACCTTGGATTGTAACAATAATTCTCTGCTGTGTGTGAACTGTGTTGTTTATTCACTACTGTGAAGAGATTTGCATTTCCAGATAAAAACAGGGACCTCTCTGAGACTTGAGACCTTAAAGACTTGACTTGAGTGAAGAATGGGGACAGATCCAGGTCATGTTTAAAAGAAATCAAAGAGAAATTGGAAAAATACGTCAGTTTCCCACGACCAAGTCACACACTCTGCAGTCCCATCAGCCCCATCACACACATCTCCTCGCTAAGAGGTTCCAGTGGAGGTTCTGGTCAAGTCAACATCGACGTTATGTCAATTAGTCCGTTTGAAGAAACAACAACAAAGACACAAAGCTCTCCTACCAAATGTCCTTGGTTTAGTTTCCTCAAGTCATGCTGGCACATTTCCTTAAGTGCGTGTCTGTGTTCACTGGTGTGTGTGTTGTTTCTGTGATGTACTTTTTTTTCCATTTGTGTTTCTACACGGTTGCATCTCGATCCCGACATTCCCACACAGTGTTGGGAAGTGAGAGAGTCTCAGGAGACATCATGTCGAATTCACACCATCTGAAAGACGAGGAGGAAAAGAGCTGGCTTAACACTCAGAAGCCCTTGACGTCTCTGGTGCCAGCTCTGGTATCAGCCCTCCTTCTTATTCTGACTTTTTGTGGTGTAGAAAATCCACCCTACCAGGATATGAATAACGAACCGCCAGGTTTACGTGCTTGACATCCTGACGAAGCCAAAGCCAGAGGACGCCTGAGCTATTGAGTTTCCTTAATGCCTAACAATCACCAGGAGCAGACTGAAACCCTTTGAACCCTGGATCAAGATTTAGTATTTTGTGCTTTATAAGATGATTAACATTGCTTGCTTTGTATGAAGCTCCAGGTGCACAGACTACTTTTAGTTTAATTGGCGTGTGTCCGGGGTGAAGGAAATGGCAACATTCACATCTAGACTACCCATTAAAAACAACCAAAGAAGGTTCTCTTTGACGGCTTTGAAACCAGATGAAAAGACTCCATCGTACACATAAACAGTGTTCACCTCCTCCTCCTCTCTCACTAGACTTTGTTTATTTGTGCTTGCATGCAAGACGCTGTACTGGATTACAATTACTAACATAATCCACGAGCTGCTGTTATACTCTAGTAAATCAGACTCTAATTACATACAAATTGCAAATTAAAATAAAGGTACAGAGCAAATTTGCCTTTTCACGTACACAAACCAGGCTCTCTGAGTAAAAAGAGGAGATAGTAAGTTTGATGACTTACATCAGCCTAATGTCCCTCAGTTAACGTTACAACAACATTAGTTATAGTTCATGAATCTTGTTTCAAGAATGGCTGCATTGCATAACTTTTTGCCAGTTCCACATATTGTGTTGGATCACTGGAATGACTTTTCATCATTGCTGTTAGCTCCACCTGTACTTTTCCTGCCGTGACAGGTCAAAATTTCAGCTGTGAAAAAGGACTAGTTCTAATATCATGAGTCAAATATAAAGAAGGAACGGGAGGGGCGGCTGTAGCCCCTCGGCAGGTCTTGATGTCCTGGTCTTCAGTGTCGTATTCTGCTCTCTGAGTTGTCTTTGTGGTGTTTGTTGGCTGCAAGGGCAGTAAACACCTGTGACTTTTCAAGGGTCTGCAGTGACCAAGGTGTTGTCTTGGAGGGTAAAAGTTTGTGGCTCTAAATCACAGAAAACATTTCTGAGGCAAGTTTCACCCTCCAAGTGACCTAGCGGGTACAAGATCACATTCTTCATGTTTTGGTTGCACTTCTTCGGTAGCGAGAGCAAGGGAAGATGGGGAGAGAGTAGGAGATTGCTGCAGTACACGACGGCAGTAGATTGTCGGCCTGAGCTTGCCAAGTTTCACACAATGTCTGATGGTGTCGCTTGCTGCATGACAAACTGATTTTCTGTAGGCAGACAAAGTGACGTAGGACTGTTGCCAATAGAGTTTTCATACTCTCAGCATGTGTTTATTCATTTCACTTTCACTGTGGGTTTAATTTTAACCAATGAAGAAAGGTCTGTTCTCTTTGTGTACACTTTGTGCTGCTGACAGGCTGCTACAGTCACTGTTGGCCTGGTGTGGAACAGTTCACCTGTCCAGAGGGTAATTACAGTTTCCTCTTTCAGGGCTGAAAGTGTCAGTGTCATTTACACCCATACTTTACAGGTTCCAGGTGTCCAGCAGGGCGTTGGCAGTTTGCTACAGATACCCCTCTACTGTCAGCTTACTTTGAAACACATGTATAGGCAGAGGTTAATTAGCTGCAGGTGTCTCTCACTGACAGGCCGGGCCGCTCCTGGCTCGCTTGCATCTCAACCAATGCCAACCAACCAGCGCGCAGCCTGTTTATCTGCTGTCAACAATCACGGATGTATCGCTGAACAACATTATCATGGCTGGTGACGCTCAGTACTACTTGTTGCACACATGTGCCCACCTGTATTTGTGTCATCCGTCACATCTTTACACTCAGTGAACTGAATAATCACAGCCCTGAGCCTGTTGTCTTTGTGTTTAGGTCTATAGGTTGATCAAAGTTAATCACATACGTTGTGCTTCATGTCTAGCATTAGCAGTGTCAGTAATAGCTGCTTCTCATATTTCCCTCTGCCTACAACGACACTAGATAGTGAAATGATCTTCCTCCCTCTGCAGGTGAACTCGATGGCAAACGCAAAATCGACTAATGCGGTAGAGCTTAATGTATACTGATTGCTGAGGCCAATTTACCTTCCTCCTGTCTATTGCTAAGGACAGGGATACAAGCCCTCAGGAAAAGAGAGAGGCAGAGAAAAGAAGAGAAATTCATATTGATTGCAGCTATTCATCCGGCGTGCAGCCCTGAGTGACTTGGCTTTCTGAAAATATTCACACAAGTGAACAGAACATGCTTTGGACTGAATGTCTAACTTCATTCTACACACAACATGGCATTGTTTCCTCACACTCATTGTGCTGTTTTCCATCGAGCGTTCACATACAGACCCTAATGGATCTGGAAGGCCCAATTTATAGTGAAGTATGGGTCTTGTCAGCTGGTGCTTAGTGGAGAATATGGCAGCGGGATGCAGATTATCCCAGAGCAGTGCAGGCTGGTATGCTCGCTGCCCGCACCCACCCTCCAGTCACAGGTCATTAATTACTGGGCGAGGGTGGCAGACAAGGCAAGGCAATTCTCCTGCCTTGTCTTACAGTAGCACATTGGTTGCTTCCTCTCTCTCTCTCTCCATCCATTCTTCATGTTTAGCTACTTCTTGTTCCTTTTTCTCGCCCTCTGCTGCTTATTTATGATTAAGCAATGAAAGGCTGCCCTTTAGCCTGTCCCTGCATCCACTGAAGTTGGATGAGAGTTTTTCATCCACGTTCCCCTCACCTGCATGTAAGTCTGTCCCAGTAACGCCCAGGGAGAGGTAGAGAGGTGCACAGTGTGTAAATGTACTGCTCAGACGCTGAGTGCACATGGACCATTAATAGAGCCAATGAAATCCTCTGTCCACTGAAAGTCTTAAAGCAATACTGTTGAATAGTATTGAGCTTAAATACAAAACCACCAAATACACACAAGAAAATAAGAATAATTAAAAGAAAGTTCAGCTGCTGTTGTTCTGGTTGTTGTTGCTGCCATGTGACATTTAAAAAAAATAACTGTGTGTGTGTGTGTGTGTGTGTGTGTGTGTGTGTGTGTGTGTGTGTGTGTGTGTGTGTGTGTGTGTGTGTGTGTGTGTGTGTGTGTGTGTGTG
>JAVQJD010046228.1:0-20495 GCA_036023655.1 Nannoperca australis | reverse complement strand
TGTACCTCTGTTCAATAAATCTTTAAACATATAATATGGAGGGTGTGTTCCTTGCTAATGAATCATACTGTAACCTTCTTGAGTAACATGTTGGTTGACTGTTGAGTTTGAGTGCTGTATTCAGATTTGTAGTTTAGTTAGGATAAATTGGAATTAGTTATGGGAGTAGCTAGATTTACCGAGTGTCAGTGAACATGTTGTTAGCTGATAAGCTGTGAAGCATGTCAGTCATTTTGAGTTACCTATGTCAATGAAGGGGCTGGGCTGGGGAGCGGGATACACAGAGGAGAGCATTTTGTTGTTCTTCCGAGTTCGCATGTGCGGGCCCACAGGAGCTTGTGTACTATTCCATAATAAAGATACAAGCAAAGCAGGATAATGTCTCGTCGCTCTGTGAGAGCAGAACGCTACAATACATTATAGCTTTAATTAATAACTGATGTTAGATTTAATTTGTTTCCACACTTGTTACTCTGCAGTTTAATGTTTTTTCCAATACACATCCTCATAAACCTTCACTAATTGCTATAATAAATGTATATGTATTAATTCTACTGTACTGTACATGGATGCTAGCTAGGGTATGATCTCCCATTTCCTCAGTCATTAAACCCTGTGTTTACTTTCATTTTTATAAACATATGTGATCTTGCACATTTCGTAAGTTCTTTAAATCCTGTAACAGCCCTTGAGTATTGAGCTTAAAACATGGCAAATTACATTGGACATCAGCTGCACTGAAAAGGGGAGGGCTCTCCCAATGGTATGTCAAAGTGTAATCCTCCATTTTAATACACTCCCCTCAAGCTTTCTTTATTTGTCTATCTGTATATGTGTCTTCCTGCACTTTGAGGTTATTCAAAGACATATATTGCTGACAATGTCTGAGATGTGGTGGCTTCTGCAAATATCATCTTGCATTCTAGAAACGGCAATTATCATTCACGATGCTAGTTTACTGCAAAGTCCAGATTCAGGAGCATCATAATGCCAGACACTGTAGAAAGAAAGAGAGACGGTTTTCCAATCCCACTTAGCTGAATGACAGCCAAAAAAACAGTTAGAGAAACTGGGACTGCAATGTCACACATGACAGCAGGTTAGCAGGCATCTGGAAAGTGGACATGAACTTGCCGCCTGAGTTCATGAGGGGGTCTGACCATAAAGCCACATCAGCTACAATCAGCACACAGGAGGTTTGGAGCATGCAGCAGTCTTCTTGGACTGTTACCCATTTTTAAGGTGAGGGAGGCATTAAACTAAATAGGTGATACATTTCACAATAAGTAACGATGTTACCTATAATTTCTATTCATGCATGTATTGAATGCCAAAATACAATACGCCAACCCGGTTACTTAAAAGTGAATTTTAAGTAACCCCCCCCTTTGCTCATAATTGCCTGATTACAGTCCAAGTTCTTTGATTTTCTTCTTTTTGATTAATTTTATGGTGCTTGGAATGGTATTTACCACTAAAATAATATTGTTGTTACACAATGCTCCAAAGATTGTTTCAGGTTGGCCTGAATGATGTGGCTGGCTTGTCAGTCTGGGACCAGTGTATACACCGTTAATGTTGCATCATTTTTTAAAAGCAAAACTAACTTTGAGATAAAAAATAGCACATTCTTCCTTTTTCAAATTATGTTACAGTTATAGACATCAAACAAGCCAATACTCAATTTAATACTCTCAGTGGTTTTATTAGCTTCCACTATTATTTGAATCGAGATTGTAATACCAAACTATTTTCAAATATGTGTTGTTATTTCAATAATTTGCTTATCTGTAGCTTAACATATATTAATGCCATATAAATGTATATAGGCCACTTTATTAATGTGCTGGGTTTTTCCAGTGTCACCTCTTTAATTCAAAATGTATGTAAATATTGCCAATAGAGCAATGTTCTAAAGGGTACAAGGTTGTAATATCGCAACAAAGTATTTCTAATATTTAAAAGCTAAATAAATCATGTTGACAGACAGATGAGAAGTCAATGGAAAACAGAAAAAATAATGTAATCCACTTCAAACATTCATGGTGAACTTTCTCATTGAAGCACACAAAACAATACAGTTCTTGTTAGCATGTTCCAGCATTGCTCCATCAACTAATTTGGATTAGGGTCCACTTTACAGAGGCTGTAATCACAATGCAGTCGATCCTTTGATGTTGGAACAAATGAGTACAAAAATGGCAGAACAGTCTTATGAATATTTGTTCCCCTATTTCACCACAGAGAACATTAGATTTCCCCTAAGTCAGTAAGTCTCTTTTCCCTCACAATGATGAAATCCTCCATTGTCACGTTAAATGAGAGGATGGAGGATCCTAGCTTTTTGTAGTGAAAAAAAAACCTCGTCTACACTTTCCCTGTTTGCTCAGCAAGCCACTGAAGTCTATTTGCATTTTTGGCATTTATGGGTGTGCTTCCTACACTTGCAATATAATTTATATGACTTATACAGCTCATTTACAGATTGATAGCTGCCATTCTTAACTGGCTATAATGAATGCCTCATCACTGAAAAAAAGTTACCGTGCTGGATCTGACGTTATGCCAGAGACTCCACAGAGCCACTTTCAGTCTTCATTAAATTCTAATTTGTCTTTGGAAGACGGAAGCCGGTGCAACACCCCCTGTTTTTTTAAGCAACATTTTACTCTGTAGAAGGAAACACAATTTACCATTAAGGTTCGCCTTTCAAAACTGAACACTGGAATGGAACAAAAATAAGAATTCCAATTAGGGAAGAGTCACGAAGTAAGTCCAGAACAGAGTGAAGTTTGAGGTTGATTGTTCTCAAAACACATAGCGATGAGGCAGTAGCTCCTAACTTATACACCTCACAATCAGGATGTGACACTCATGTGTCCTTCAAAAGGTCCTTGCCCTGTCTTATCAGTCAACCAGTCATGTCCATTGTGATCTTGTCCATACTACAAAAGGAAGAACTTGTCTCTTTTCTGTTCTGTACTGAAGTGGTTTAGCCTTATTTGCCGTAAGGGACACCTCACATTCATATGACCTCTTTTAACTACAAAACTCCACATTCCAATTCAGGCATCGCAAAAAAAATAGCACAGCAGAATTGTGCCTTAGAGCAGAGAAATATGCAATATGATGGCCAGGACATGATAGGGCCTTTATAGAATTAAGAAACACCTAGAGATGAAGCTAATGAATACAGAAAGAATCGGACTCTCTTTTATGCTCTGATTAGTGTTATGCAAATGCAGATCACACTGATGGGGGGAGGAAGAGGAAGGATTGCATGCCAGTGACTGTAGGGGTCCCACCTGTTTCATCAGGCACAGAAGACCCTTTAACCTGTTCACACTGCCCTGAAAACACACACGTCTCCCAAAGGGCTTTGTCATTCTCTGCAAAAACAACTCATTCTGGATTTGCTTTTGAAATGGATGATTTAACACAGACCACCTGGTTTCCAGTCTGTTCTTCCTGTCTCATTTTCAACATAATGTGTCACAAAAAGAGCCAATTACCCAACAACACGTGTCTATAGATCAGATTCAGATTTAAATCAACACACACCTTTTCATATCAATGAAATTGGGAAAGGGAGAAACCCGCATCATAGAAACGAAGCTGCAAGCACTGTAACCACTTTTCAGGAACACAAAAGGATAAATTGAAGAAGAGCTGTACACAGTGATCAACCTTTGTTCCCTGCACCCACGCGTTCTCATCATACACACACACACTAACACACACACACACACACACACACACACTTATAAACCTCTGCACCATGCAGTCCCAGAGAGAAAAGGCAATCCTCACAGCTCATGAATATTACAATGAGCTGGATCTGGGTCATTAATATGACACAGTCGTTACACTGGAGCCCAATTAGCAGTCAACATAGAGCCTGAAAAGTTCCCCTGTTACAATACATAATCACTATATCACTGCGACAGACTCCAGAGCAGGGAATGATCAAACCACAAAATCACATACAAGGAATATCAAGGACTCTTCGATTGATAGCCTGACAAGATGAGGAGGTCACAGCTGCTTGAGAATATTCTCTCAACATTTAAAAATAGTATATATATATATATATAATCAACTGACTTCCACACTGCATAAAATCCTGTACTATAAGAAAGCAAAATATTATGTAAAGCTGTAAATTCTGCATTGTTGTGCGATGCCCTTCCAGCCAGCAAGCCATCAAGCAAAAAAAACAAATTTTCTGGAAAACCTACAAATATAAATATCTAGCCACCACAAAACACCATATGACTTAGAACTAGTACAAACAGAGAGAGAACAGACACTTTTCATATTAAAAAAGAAGGATAAACTTTAGAAATTAGAAAATTTGATGAAAAAAGATGATACCTGAAATTATATTATTTTACATTCGAATTCAGCTCAAGTTAGGAGTCATTGGTTTAAAAGTGTAAAGAAGGACCTGAAAAGTTTCAAGTTTCAAGAGAAGAGGTTTGCGAAGCCCCTGCCAGCCCTAACCGATCACTAATGCAGCAAGATGAAATGATCCCTCACTTGCTTCCCAACTGCACACATTGTCAAAAACATTTCACAACCAAGCTGGAGTTATCATTTCTGGGAATTGAACCCTGGTCTCTGTCATGTGGACGAGTGTTTGGCTCTTGTTCCACCTGTGTGTCCAACATGAATTATTTCTCTTTTTGTGGAATTAAGTGTGATATCTCTTGCTTGTGTAGCTGTCTCATCTCGAAAACATTTGTACTGGAAACTATTACACCTAATCTTACCTCAGTAGCAGCTTATATATATATATATATATATATATATATATATAAACACATTTATGTTTGCAACAATAGCTTTGTAGTGGATTTTCAACAAACAAAGAAATGTCGCTTTTTAAATCCAACCCAAAGCAAATTGTCATCAAGACAAGGAAGACACATTCATTTGAATTCACAATATATTGTATAGTCAGCTCTAAATAATCTAAATAATTGTAATATACTGTAACATTATCCTACTTCCTTATATCAGTTTTGTAGTGCATACACAATATACCTACTTGCAATTCCACTAAATCATAGCTGCCAATGGTTAAACTGATTAGAATGTATTCACTAAAAGGAAATGAAATATGACAAGGCCTTGAATGTTGTGTGACTATTTTCTCTCCTCGGTGACAGACGGGCTGCAGCCAAATGCTGAGGAGTCTGGCACCGGCTGGAGGAGGCTAGCCATTGGGCTGTAGGCACACACACACACACACACATTTCCCTCTTCCCATCAAGCATGATTAGCTCCACTGCCTATAGCCATCAATTTAATTTGGTTGTTTTCATTAATGAGAAATATTACCTGCTGACATACAAACTAACATTTGTCATTGATAGAGAACTTCCAGCAGTTGCTGTTGTGTGAAACTTTGTTAATTAAATGTATCTATATTTACTTTTGTTTAGTTTTTGTTCATAATTGTCTTAGTTGCAGCCTTATTATGAGCTGGATATGTTTTAAAGACCAAGAAGCCTTGACTTTCAAACTTTAAAATGGAATAGTTTTTGTCACCTTGATTCTTGACAAGCTGCCTGTTTGGAAACAAGTGCAAGTGTTTAATTATATGAGGTGGCATCTGTTCAGGATGAATTCTTGTTGTGTATGAGGGGAATTATCCATCAACTAGGCATGCATGTGCTCTCTCAATCCATCCAGGCCCTTCAGCAGCTAATGTCTCAAAGCTCAAAGTGTTTTCTTTTTCTTTCTCACACATGCAGTGGAGTGACAGCCCTTGTCACAAGGCCTTGACCTGAGCAGTCGAACAGACTGGTACCTCAGCAGACTCCATAGAGACAACTTGGATTAAATCAAGTGTAAGTCTATCCATGTCAGATCAAAACTATCATAGTAGGGCAGCCTTGCCTACATGCAGGTGCCAGGATGAGTGACACATTAAGGTCAGAGACTAACAGGATGAGTGGGTGAGTGGGTAGTGAAAAAAATACACAAAGATATTGACACTCACACAGATACACACTCAGATAAACACGCACATCATGTATAAATGCATGCACATGCAATCATGAATGAAAATAGATAAATAATTGTAAGCACAGAACAGAGTATGTAGTCTGCCCTGAAAGTGGTGCCTTCTTTTGTGTTTCTGTAAGGTTTTTGTGCGAGTCAAATATTTAACAGTAGGTGTGATTCCTTGTGATTTATTGCACTGGCGTGTCTTCATAGGTGTGAGCATATGTGGTCATGGACACAGGGGGCTTTTTCCCTTAGAATAATCAAAGATGCAATGTCTGTATAGCTCAACAGTTAGAGAATGTGTGACTGCAAGTTGGGGTGTGACCACGCTGTGTTGTATTGTGTGGCTTTGACTGATGACCGTGCTCATGCTGCGAAGCTGAGCTGAGCTACCATCTGATTGCCAGCCTGATTGGGTTTATGAGTTAAAAAGCAGATCTGAGAGACAGACGGTAAAGCTCGGCAAACCCCTGGGTCTGCAGAAGGCACTGGTTTAGGAGGGCACACTCATGCGCTTTCACATACACAGGCACAAACACACACACACACACACACACACACACAGAACAGTAGCAAAAATCTACAGAAAAATAAGGGTTCATTATGACCTCTGTTTTTGTACTAAAATGATGTACCTTTCTGTTCCAGCGTCTCTAGATAACACGTCATAGCTTTTGATTATGGGACATTCCATCTACACTGATAATCAAAATTGAGTTTGCATACATAATTGCAGAAACTAAACATACCATTTCAATTTTCATGTTATACTTAATCAAAGGTGATTAAATTATATTGTGTACCCATGTACGAACATTTCTCTTTCTCTTCATTTTTGTCTTTCTCCACAAAAACGTTTTTTAAATTATATTTTAAAACAATATACACCCATGGGGGAGTAATTTTTGTTTTTTTAACCTGCCTGTTCAGTAGTTACAGCAAGATGAGACTAGTCTACTCTTACTGGTGTTCAGCTCAGGTTCAAAGCATGATGAAGGCTACTGAAATGCATTGGTTTTTAATTTAACCGCTTTGTGAGGTGTTCTCAAAGGTAAGCTGAATTTTTCATTTCATTTTTTGCTCAATTTGATTCATGCACATTGCAACAGCTGCAAGTGACAGAAATTCTTTGCCCTTCAGTACAACCTACTTCAAGGTTTCCTGTATGATTTCAGATGTGGAAATTGTACTGAAAATTAAGTGGATCCAAGTGAAATGCTATTTCAGCGTTGTTGGAGAGCAAAGTACAAAATCTCTGCAACTACCCCTGCAGATTAAGCTTGCAGTTTGTTATGGACAAAACACTGGATGAAAGAAACGCTTCTTCTCCACTGGGAGAAGCCCATCAGCTCTAACAGGTCAAGTATCCATTACAGCTACGGGGCATTTTCTTTTCATCTAAAAAACATCACTACAAGTTAAAAGGTAAGTGGTACATCTTCTTGCACGTACACGCTATAACACAGCTTTCCCAGCTTGTATTTGTCTTCAATAACCCCTACTGAGAATGTGATTAATTTGGATGACAGGACACATGGCTGCATGTGAAGAAAATGTCCATTAATGAATCTAGATAAGAACCATAACAGTCTGTGCATTTTTAAATAGCCTACAATATAAAATCCAAATTCTTACTGGTTTTGTCATTGAAGGCTGGCATCCATTGACAACCTCTTTTTTTAGCTAGCAGCTCATAAGCTGCCTGGGGATACGCTAGCCATGGCCCTGTTGCTATGCGACCACTAAAAACCTGTTTGAAGGGCATCTCTCCAGTTCAAATGTTTTTAACTTTGAGTGTTTAGAGCACAGAGCACCAAGCATGCTCAACTCCACTGTCAACAACAAAAGATTGAGAAGACAGCATTTGAGAGGAAGGTCTCCTTTCCTACCTTGCCTTCAATTTTCTTTTTTATTGTGCTTTGCTTTTTCTAAAGAGGACTTAAATATCTTACCTCCAGAAGGCACAGTCTGGACAAATAAAGGGAGGCAAGAGATAGCCCGCCACCCTTTCCCAGCCCAATTTAACCTTTTAATTTAGCAGCAGGAATTAATGTGGTGGCCAGGGCCATCATCACTTTAAACAGATGCTGCCCAGGTTCTGTTCATGTGTGTGGGTTTGTGTTTGTGTTTGTGTGTGAGAGAGAGAGAAAGAATGGGTTTGTGAGCATTTGCGCTGTATTCATGCAAGCTGTTATTAATGGAGCCGTCAGATCAGTCCTACCCCGGGTGCTGTCACTCTCATTTTAGCACCATGTGACATTACAGTGAGGTCAAGAAAAGAGAGACTGGCAGCGGAGAAGAAGGTGAGGATTACTAAATCGAAAAGACACCATCATCACGACAAGGTGGGTGATGTAAGGCAAGTGGTAAGTAATGATGCACGCTGAATTCAGGTCAGTGCTCTTAGCTGGATTTTACGAAGTAAGCGAGGAAACAGGGAGATAGTGATGGAGTTGGAAGAACTCCTTTTTAGCCCTGAGTCACAGCAGCAAAACTATTTCTGTATTCTTTCAAAATAGCAAAAACACAAGCAAACACCTCACAATATTGCCATGCTGAACACACTTATTTATATTCCATTTAATCCACTCATGTTCCTGCAATAAGTGTGACAGGGAGAGAGTCAGAAAAAAAAAAAAAGAAGCAGTGCTCCCTGGCCTCTAGAATGACAGAATGGCACTTTTATGATGTCTTCCAGATTATTCCCTGAGATGGATGGGCTGAGTTGGAACACCAATTGATTAATCCATCGACTGGCGGAATGTGCAGCAGCCGTCCCCCTGCTCAGCTGTTCTTTCCCTGGACAGAGCATTCAGCCAGACATGCTGGAGAGGATGACTAATGAGTGGGGCTACTGCAGATACCGTTCATGTCTGTCTGTGTATGTGTGCTGCACCCAAGATGCTTGCTTGTTTTTGGTTGGAAGAGTTGATTATATTATACTAGCATGAACTACAAACAGTCTCAGGTTCAGCTGATTTTCCACAGTGGTCATGGCAGATTGGAAACAACTCCTTGTTTTACAATAAAGGCTATATGGGGATGCTATTGTGACAGTGAGAAAATAGTGACAAATTGCTACATTTTTCCAGCCAACCAATCTGACCACAACACTCTTCAAAGAGGTGCATGCGTCATCTACCAGCAGCACAGTTAAAAAGAAACAGAGTTTTTTTTTTTATCACATTCAAAATAGCTGCCTGTGATGCAGACTTGCACCACCGTGTCAGTGACTATCACGTTAGAGCTTGCTCAGTGTTGGCTTATGAAAGCATCTTCCAAATGTCAATTCCTTTAAGGTGACTCTCTTCCTGCCTACCTCTGCAGCTATGCATGGTTAATCACCACAAGACTGACCTCATATGCAAAAACAGCAATCATCAGTCATGATGCACTTTGCAAAGGCTTACATCACTGCTGCTTCACCTAAAAATCCAGACACTTTCACATTTTTCTCCACTGAGAGCTGACAAGGGGCTAACTTGTAATAATAATGTGGATTTTCATAAGCTCTATATAAACTTTGACAGTAAACTAGATTTTAAACATTTGCCACAGTGCTTAAACCTGGTGTCACCGCAAATATTTAAGGAGTTATTATTATCCTTTGAGGACACATTCAAGATACTTAAGGTACATTAACCTTTGCTAATTCCAATAGAAATATGCCCTGCAGGCTACTGTAGAAAGTCAAATGCAACACACTGAACATTTGAATGTTGGTAAAAAAAAACAAACAATGCTTACAATAATAAATGCCAAAACATCTTGTGTGTATGTGGATGCTGTCAGCTCTATTGTCATAAAAAGGCATCCTTTACCTCTAGCATCATGGCTTCCAGCTCATATCTGGCCTACCACTTCAGACCCGCTGCATTGCACTGCTGGTCTCCAATACTAAAGGCAAGGGAGTAGATAACGGATCACTGTAACTGTTCCCTTTCTCGTTGAATGAAACCCCCTGAGAGATTTCATACCCAGAGAGGATGAAAAATGTAGGGGTAGCTTCATTATTGATACAAGTCCGGGGCAGTGAAAGGAGTGAATGCTAATGGTGTCCTAAGCTGGGCTTTACAGAGATTAATCCGATTTGAGAAATGAACATTTTATTACATGGCACAAAGTGCTGGCCCTGATCTGAACTGAGTCACAGGCTGAGGAGGGAAAAATGACAAAGGAAGTGTGGGAAGGGAACATGGGTATACAGTCTGTCACTTTGCAAGACCCTGGCACCTCATTGCAGTGGTGCCCTTTTCCAGCTGACAAGTTCATTAATTTTCTGACACGGCTGCTTGGAATGATTTTCAATAGATAGGTCAGACAACAATGGCTGAAGAAATTGGACATAAAACAGATGTCTATGGTAGCAACATTATCAGCTGAAGTCTGGCTTTTTGTGAGCAGCAGGAAGTCCCTCTTGGTCCCTCTGCTGCACCTGCTCTAAGGCTGTTTCCCACTGCTTAGATAAACTAATAGGGATACACTGGGGATACAGCTGTTGTCACTCTAGCATTAGTGAAATAAACAAACAATGATCCAGCGTTTTCCAGTGAATCAGTGAGTAAAGACGTTTGCTTTTTATGTTGGCATATATATTTACACAGTCTATGACATCCCAAACCTACAGCCCACATCCATCTCCAAGAAAGTCTCCCCAGGGATAAAAAGGTTTGAGGAGTGTTAAATGGGGAGGAGGAATAGTCTCTCTACTTATTACTATGAATCCCTCTTCACCAGTTGCCAACAAACAGCTGCAATCTTGGGAATATGTAGGGAGGATTTATCACGCTAAAGCCTCTGACAGGGCAAAAACATAAAATCAACGGTCTAATTTGTTTCCCCAAGGTGATGTTCCTCCATCATATGGAGGGCTTTTCTTTCGGTAGGTGAATAATGTTCACCATGTTTCTCACTTTCACAGGTGAGAGATGCAATTCATTCTTTGTCTGAGGAGTGACAGCCACTTCTATTTATGCTTTTACCACCAACACTGTTTTATCACCACCGTGACAGACATCTATTTTTAAGATCACTTGCTACTGAGTTCAAAAGCACAGATGTAAAAAATGTAACACATGTACCTGTACTAACCTTTGTTCAGGGCAATGCTCATCCCAAAATAATTAATCTTATTCCTTAATTCAGAGAAGCAGATGAGGGGATACAGATAGATAGACAGAAAGATGCAGCTTGCTTTTAACCTTCTTGTATATCACAGACACAAACCCTCAAATGTGTCATCTGTTGCTTTGTTGCATACTGGGAAAAGATTATATTCAGTGGACTAGTGGCTCAGATTTTTGAACCATGAACTACAACATTCATTCCCCAGCTGAGCGATTTCAGCACCATGCAAGAAGGACAGCTCTTTTCCAGGCTACCACAGAGGCAGTGAACAAGCACCTCTTGTTCACTGCAAAGAAAAAGAAGAAAGACCAATGTCTGATGAACAGTCAAATATGCCAGAGATTCCATCCTGGATTTTTTTTTCTAATTCTAATTCTTTCATGTATTACATATTTATTTCTCAAAGGTTATTATAGCATATATGCGTGCTAAATGGCACATTTTCAGATGCAGGTTGAGAGCATGCAGGTATAGATTGGATAGCTGTATAGGTTGATAGATGGATTGCATTCTCCTTGTCAGCATTCAGGATATTACAAGGTGAAAAGAATCCCACGCGTTTATTATACTTCCTTTTACAAAGATCTGCCTTGCTCTGTTTTGTAGAAAAGCTAAACTTTTTCTTTTCTTGTTTTTACTTATGACATCTAAGCTCGATGCTCGCGTACTCAAGTCACGGGCGCGCGGTAAAACGCGAGCAGACACGCGAGTGCGCGCATCTTGCCCTTATCTTCCAAATCAGCGATGATTAGAGATCTTGTAGTCAGAGGCCGCAGTGTTAGTCAGGGTAAAACCTTGGGAATGCTGCGCCCTGATTAGGTTCCTATCACTGCAGTGATCACAAGAAACTGCAACATTTGGACATGCAACATGAAGAACTGGCTCAAGAGGTAGTTATGCTGTAGGGACGAGTGAGGAAATCAGACCAACTTCTTTTTTTTTCACCACAAACACTAACTTACTTGTTCAAGAAGACGCCGAGGGCTGCAGGGTCTCTGCTTTAAAAGGAGAACGGTCCCTCTTCCGCTCCCTCCCAAAAAACTGCATCGAAAAAACATCCGCAATTCTTAGGCGATTTTGCAGAATCCGGGGTGATATTTCTTGACAGACACATTATGTTCCCATTCTCACAACGACGTGGTATGTAATCCACACATCACTCTAGATTACATGATATTAACTCTCACGGTGACGATAATGCATCCGATATTTCCTCTTTTTTTCAGGACGCACGTAAAACGGAGGCACCCACAAGTGCCATTGTTGAAACTACTCTCCCGATGCAAAGCGATTCACCGTGATCCCAGATTTTCTCCAAAACGATGCTTTAGGTGAATGTGAATAAACACTGTTTGTATTTGCTCACAGATCTCAATTAAATGTTAAAAAAGTAACCTATCCACAACACGTAGAGCACGGAGAACCTCGTGTAGCCTGTTCAGTTTCCAAGTAGATATATCCTGAAAAGCCCGTCATATGGCAGACCATTATCCATATATTGAGGGGCAGAGGTGGGGATCTTTTAACGTCCCGCTCGCTGTCGTTTTCAAATGTAACTTTTCTTTAAGTCCCTATTACTTAGTCCTCAACCCTGCTGAATCTGATTAGATTTCACCTCACAACCCAGTGCGGATTTCAAGATGCTTATTTCTATTTTCACTCCTGGTGAAAGAAGTCCAGCAGTTTAGTGGTTTGATAGGTATCCTATACATTGGAGAATTGATAAAGTTGCCGAGATTTAACATTATATCTCTCTTATCTTCAGGTTGCCTCGTTCTCCATTTTCGAGAGGAAAATGCGTTAATCTGGGATGTAACATCGAGAGGAAAAAAATCCAGCAGGTATTCTCAAGAAGCCTTTAAAACCCCATCAGAAATTCAGGCAGTGGCTTTAAGTGCGACGAGCCTTCATTGTACACCAAAAGCTCAATTCTTACACGCTTTCCGCGCCGAGCCAGGATTCATCCTGTCTTCATCATCACTTATGCGCCCTAGTTCCATCTGCATCTCGCCAATTCAAGCCTCGCCTATCCATTGATGTTACACACACGAGGGTAAGACATTGCTTAAGGGTTTTTATCCACAGAGTGCTGATCGGCCAAGCCCCTTCTTCTTCTTCTTCTTCTTCTGTCGGCTGCAGTGTGTTTTAAGATGATTTAAGATCACAAATTACCCCGTTCCAATACGCGCACACAGGCTGCATCCATCGGTGCGCTTTACAGTACCTCAGTGCGCTCGGCATTTGCGTACCCAAATAAAACGCGCGGCGCAGCAAGGACGGACACTGAATTGATAAGTGCACAGGGGAGCATCGTGTAGGTTACCTCCCACTAACAGGCTTTTCTCTCCAAGTGAGACTGTTTCGCCAGTCACTGCTGGTGGATCGGCGCTGCCGTCAGCCGCAGGACTGTAGCAGTGAAGGCAGGGGATATTGTTTTCCCCTCTCTTTCAGTCTTCACATTTCTCTGTTTGAACTTCTAGGGCTTCTGAAATGTCCCCACTGCCGGATAGGCGAAGCTTAACCGGAAGACTGTCAGTAATTAATTGATTCTTGACCCTTCTCTTTCTCATTCATTGGTCAGTTTTAATAGGGGCAATCAAATGCAAAGTATTGTTTAAGCGCGCACCCACTTGTGTGAGAGCAGAGAGAGAGAAATATTCCTCCCTTGTGTCTCTTGCAAATGGGACGCGACTGCCACCTACCGACTCCACTGGCCTGTTTGCTATGTGATAGTGGCCTCAGGCTGAATGTCGCATAGGATTGATCTCCCATGACAGACTACATTATGTTTATATAGGCTTATATGTATACTATCTATTTGAGTTTTAAAACGCTGTAGGATACAATATGAGACCTACATAATTGTTTATGGTAGAGAACATTAAGCAGTCACAAAATGGAATTCATGTAAAGCACAATAGGGGAGTACTGTGACAAGTTTGGCAATCCAGAAAAACTGTTTAATGAGTTACAATCTCTCTTAGGCATCAACCCTTAAGACCCCATCTATAAACACTGGCTCTGTGTTATGAATTATGAAAATTGCAAACATGATTGCTGACACAGGACACTTCAGAAATATTCTTTAGACATATTATTGCTTGTGAAATGTTTATCTCAGGCAACCTGCTGTACAGCACACATTGTGCTCAACTCATATTATACAACATGTATAATGGTGCTAAAAAAGGAATGAATTTGCAGATAACAGAGGGGGAACATGTCTCATCTGGGAAGAGTTTGCATCCACAGACATGTGATAGTAGATGTGAGAAAACATTTGAATGTCAGACTAGGGATCTGTCCATCTAGCTGTCAACATCTGATCTAATTTCCCTGTGTGCTGAAGGCGTTGCATCATTCATCTGTCTTCATAACTGTCGACCTGCCTGTCTGTGTGTCTGGCATATGGTAGTAAAGAGCACCGCCCTCTTGATTTCCAGTCGAAGTAGACATCATTAAATAACTTGGGTTATTTAATGGCTTGGGTTCTCGATTCACCCCTGTATCTGGGTAAATTAAAATAATTCAAAACGTGCTTCACACTAATAACACTCTCTAAGCCTATTTGACTGCATAATATAATGGTGAAGGAGAGTGGATGACTGGTTTAGGTATTGGATATTGGCTGCACCTCAAAGCAGTATCAAGAGATGAAAAGGCCCATACTCACTGAAGGATAAGTCAGTTCACGATCATTATATAATCAATATATTACTTATCATATTATAAAGAATCACCATCTGTCAGTGGTGTCCTTTAACATGTGAACACAAATTAGCATTAGTAACACATGGACACTCAAAATCTGAGCACACAAATGGTATCATTTCGGACTCGATGCCTTTTCTCTTCCACCCTGTTTAGACAAAAAAAACATAACAGTATTTTACATGATGTGAGAAGTATTTCCAATGGCATCTGTATTTTGAAAGACACTGAGCACAACCTCACAGTGGCAATCCTGACTATCCATTCAAGCAGACTTCCAATGAAGAAGGTCCACATAAGCACAGAGTGCTCTCTTCCATAATTTGTGCCATGGAGATGTATGACAGCCTTGCCTAATGGTTTTGATTCAAAGCTTTTACTTTTTCACCAGCTGGAAGTCTGTGGATCTCTGGTGACCACTCATTACTACTTCAGGTCTTACTTGCAGTGTGGGAACCATCACTGGAGGCCTGACCCTTTATCTTAATTTGTGTAGCTTTTGAGACCACAGTGTCTTTGCTGGTGGAAGCACTTGCTTCTTCTGAAGCTTTGTCATATTGTTGCCAGAATCCATCACCTTAAACACTATGTTCATGTGTTAATGGTACAATGCATTATTCAACATCTTCTTATCTAACATGACACATTCATTTACGTTTTACAGATGTGAGCGTGGGTCCTGAACACTATTGAGTCATCATAGTAAAGATCTCTCTGTCCTTGGAGAATGTTTAAGAGGCATTGTCCTGCCATTGTAAACAATGTGACCTTGTTCCCTGAAAGGGCAAGGCACATATAAGACTCACAGGGCCAGTTATTCCTGGAGTGGCAAGGGCGAGTAAAAAACCTTACTTAAGGGAATGCTCCAGTATGGATTGTTGGTTAAGCTTTCAGCATCCTCATAAAAATGAAGATTGCTTAACATTAATAATGTGAATTACATATGCAGCGGTGGTGCCAGTTTTAAAATGATAATTTTGACCACACCATGCTTTTTATCATCACTTTATGGAGACCTCTGTGAAAAAGCTGCTGTTTTGACAGGAGAGAGGAAAAAGCAGTAAAGTACCATTCAGAGGCGGCTTAAGGTGCTCCGATTTCTTCGTTTCCCTGAAAGTATTATGTTGTCAGGGCCTGAATAATACATGTGTTGGGATGAAATTAGATAATGTAATAATCATGTTGGTATGCCATGTAGTTCTCATCCAGTGACCAAAAGAAGACACGCACACTTCATTTATCCAAACATAAGGAGTTCAGAACATAAACACAAAGCTATATGTAATGCAAGTTTTATTATAGTGATGACAGAGATGCTACATGGAATATCCATTGAATATACAATCTCTGCTACTTACTCTGATCTACAAATGTCAAATTGAAATGCTGAAAATGTTTTTTCACATTTTAAAATGAGTATTTCAACGGTTGAGGTTTATTATTCATAGAATTAGATTGTTATTTTGATAAAAACACACATTAAAATACCCCTCCCTCTGTATGATGTTCTTTACAAAAATAGTTAAATCTAGCTTCTCAAAGACTGAGTGAGAAGGGGGTACTGTGGCACCTACAGCTGCCCCTTTTAAAGGAGGCTCTGAATACATTCATAATGTGTGTTATTTATTTTGAGATCTGGCATTCATTATTCATGATGTTGTTATGGAGGGTATGAGACCTCACTACTGATATTCTGCAAGGCTCAGAGGCAATGAAATAATGTAGTCAGGTGTGTTGTAAGAGGTAAGACGGAGAAGCAAGTCTGTGGGCCATACGCCTCTCGTTTCCATTCTGCTCCATCAGTCTTAGTGCCACCTTAAGGTTGTGTGGCGTAGGAAGCTTATCTTTTCTCTGTCTGATGTTTGATATCCCTCTTTGCTTTTCCCCGTTGCCACTGTATTTGCCGCAATCACATATTTCAACCACAGCATTAGTTTAGCGCGCAGCGTAAATGAGAGAAATTCCACAAACACCTCAGTGATGATGGCTCTGATATTCAAAGCAATTCATCAAATTTCACGGCCTTGATAATTAGGTGCATCAATGTGTTTGCCATCCTATTTAATCTCCACTTTGATCCACACTAATCTCTAACTGTACTCCTTATCCAATGCTTCATTTTAGCCCATAGGGCTTGTGATTGAAGAATTAATTCTTAGTTTCCATTCTAGGTCACTTTTGGCTCGGGATCTCGATTCACCCCTGTATCTGGGTAAATTAAAATAATTCAAAGCGTGCTTCACACTAATAACACGCTCTAAGTCTCTTCAACTGCATAATATAATGGTGAAGGAGAGTGGATGACTGGTTTAGTTATTGGATATTGGCTGCACCTCAAAGCAGTATCAAGAGATGAAAAGGCTCATACTCACTGAAGGATAAGTCAGTTCACGATCATTATATAATCAATATATTACTTATCATATTATAAAGAATCACCATCTGTCAGTGGTGTCCTTTAACATGTAAACTCAAATTAGCATTAGTAACACATGGACACTCAAAATCTGAGCACACAAATGGTATCATTTCCGACTCGATGCCTTTTCTCTTCCACCCCGTTAAAACTATTTCAGATTTGAAAAAAACAAACAAAAAAAACAGTATTTTACATGATGGGATAAGCATTTCTAATGGTGTCTATATGTTGAAAGACACTGAACACAACCTCACAGTGGCAATCCTGACTATCCATTCAAGCAGACTTCCAATGAGGAAGGTCCACATAAGCACAAAGTGCTCTCTCCCACTGTGCTTATGACTTTGAGTGGTGTGCAATGAGCCTTGGACAACAGAAAGGATAGCAATTTCACAAAATAAATAAATATTTCAGCTTGACTCATGTCAAATGAGAATTCAACAGCAACACTTGATAGAATAGCAAACAATTAACTATTAGGTTGAAATATATGACCAAAAAAATAGATTAATAAAATAAAATTGTATTATACTTATATCTTTAGATATAAAAATCTTTGAAGATTTTTTAATGAGGCTGTAAATGATAAAAGTCAAGCACTTTGTTTCAATTATTCATATCCATAAATATTTTAAGTGCATTATTGTAATTTACAAGAAAAATGAAAATTGAAATTTCCTCTAGTTTTAATTTGAAGGAATTTGCAGTTCTAAGTAATTCATTTTCAAAACAATTAATTGTAATTATAGTTTAGGTGGATATTAAATATTACAATTCATTTAAATGGAAACATTGTGCTTTTTTGAACATGTTGGCCCACCTGCACTCTCTATACTTCAAAAAATGAGAAAGGAAGACATAAAGCAATTTAGCCTTAAGAAGTCTCCAAGCCTCCATGGCCAACATGATTTGACAGCGAAAATAAAAGTTTGATTAATGATTTTGGAAGAGCCCCATTTTTCAGAGGAAGCTCTGTGACTACAGATGAAATGTTACTACAATTTGAAACTTTGCCACTGTTTGGCCATATGGTAAAATACAGCCCAACCAAATATTGTATGACAAACTTTCAGGTGTTTGCACACATTAACGTGAGGTTTGGTTGCTGGAGTGCGTGGGCATTAAGAAATTATGTATTCCTTTCAGGCTGTGTGCAATGTCTTTTGTGGGTCATGACTAAGTGCAAGCATCAACATTTTGTGATGCAAAGATGATGTAGGCAGTTGAAATGTGCTGTGTAAAGTTTGATGGAGAGGGAGGCAAAAAAATGAAATGTGGTTTAGTACAATTAAGGGTCCATCCATAAGATTTATCTGAAAGTCAGTTGCTCTAGTAAGTTTGGTAGTTTTGTGTTACTTCACTTGTGCACCATGGTCCCAAAAGTTTGTTTTTCAAATCTTTAGGATAAATTGCCATGTCCTGCAAGTTTGTTTGCATAAAAGTGTGTGTATATATAATAGATAAAAATTATCAAAAATTATCAAAGCAGAAATGACTCCCGAGACTCTCCTTTTAACATGCAATTGGACCAATTGATGTATTTGTTTGTTGGCTGAGTAGTTTAGTTTTAGGAGACACAGGTCGTGAAGCCTAACCACCAAATCTGATAGTGTGTCGGGAGAACAGATTATTTTAGAAGAAGAGATTAAGATCAGTCCTCACACACATAAAAATAGTTTACTTATTTGGCCACAAACCTAAAGAAGAAAGATGTATACATGTGCCAGACGCTCCACATTCCTCACCATAATGAAATGTGTATTGCATAGATCTCACATGCTATTTATTGTAAATTAAGAAATTGAGCACTTGAGAGATTATCATGCAGAAGCCAGAACTATCCCCAAGGCCTTTATTTAAGGAATTACACTTGAATTTATTAGTCATTTGCAGTTTCCTCAATCATTCATTACACTTTTTATATCCCCAATGAATATTTGTAATGTCCTCATCTCAAAATGTAGAGCGCTCTCTGCACATTCATATAATGTTTTTTATCTGCTGTTCATCCAGCTATTACAGTGTGAAATATCACATCCAAATAGTTGTGGGAATGCATAACTCACAAGAAAGTTGAAGCCTTAAACACGTCAAGTTTGCTAATAAATATCTCCCTTTTATCATAGTGACAGAAATATTTTTAGACATAATCTAACCTCAATAGTGTATTCTCTATAGAGATGCTTTGCCAGAATAAAGTCAGATGTTTCAAATCAAGCATGACTGACTGTTTCCTCTGCAGGTGAACAGAAGCCCACAGAATTATACTATGCATGACAAACCACCATGATCTTAACGTGAGGATTTTGAATTGGGTGAGTATCTATTTCATGTCCTGCTAGAATTGTCTATTAGTGCACAACCATTAAAGGCTTACTAAGTTTGCTACCGAGAAAATCTAGACTGACAATCAGAGGATAATGCTTTAAGCATGACATAAACCTTGTAATCCTGTATCATAGCAGATTTAGTCTTGGTGTAACCTCAGTTTCAGCTTGTTTATCTCCTTGGCTGTGTCTCTGCTCATGCAAAACAAGCAGTGCTCCAGACAATGGCGTACCTATTCACATGTGAGGCAGGGAACAGATTTGCAGCATCTGGATGTGACAGCCGATCCCCTCTCTCTGTAATCCTCCGTGTGGTTGCCTTTCTGCTCAGACACATAGGGGATCGAGTGGGCCATCCATTCACATCCCGCCTGCCATAGGGCAGATAAACAGAGGAAAACAAGAGTAAATGGCCACATAATCAATAAGAAACATCATAAGAAACTGCACATTCATTAGCTGTGTTAGCATTTGGTTAGTTGGCAATAATATACTGCTCATATTTAGCGGGGGTGGAGGTTGATTAGCTCTTAAACAAAGTGTCTCTTCAGGCTGATATCACAAAAATGGTCAAATGCATGAGAGAATGAGAGTTCATGAGTTGTGGATAGAAAATAGCATGCTTTTTGCAGTTGTGCAGCTGTGTGATGTGATTTACTCATACCAAAAAATGTCCTACAATGGCATCAGGTCTTGAGGAAAAATAACAGTAAGTCTTTACTTTAAGTTGCCCTATGCATTTATAAGCAGCATACAAACATTTAATGCATGGTGTTGTGGACATTTTCCTTATTTCCCTGGGAGAAGTGAGCAAATAAATTATGATTCAACAAGTCATTGTCTTTTGATAATTTTAATAAAGCAAATAATAAAGCAACTAACTAAAGCACAATAAA
>JAVQJD010046215.1:0-52943 GCA_036023655.1 Nannoperca australis | reverse complement strand
TCTCTCTCTCTCTCTCTCTCTCTCTCTCTCTCTCGCTCCGCAGCTAACTTCAGTTCTAAGAGAGGTGAAGTATCTGGGCATATTGAAGAACCAAAACATTCCTAAAGTAGCTCTCCATCTCTACTCCAAACAGAAAGGACTCTACATGGTGGGTAATTAAGCTCCTAGTGTGTCATTGGATATTGTATCAAACAGGTATATTTGTGAGCTATGTGGCTGTAAATTATTTTTTGATGTAGTAAATTTTTTTAAATGAATGCTGCATTGTATCCTGTAGTACACACAGACACTGACCTTGGTGACCCAATGGTACAACCAGCTCCATAGTACCATCCTGGCTGTAGAGCTGGGATTGGTGAAAAATGAGCTGGATGGGACGAGGCAACAGCTGGATCCGGCTCTCCGGGAGCTGACCTGGGCTCAGGACGACCTATGGGACTACATTGAGAGCACACGTGACCTGGTCAAGGTACTAAACCTTTTTGTATTTTACGGAAATCTTTCAACAAACAAAAGCTGCAAGGTAAGGTGAGTGAGTTTTTTCAGTACTTATGCAGAAATATAAAAAGTTAGATAAAAGTTGGAGTTTGTTCAATACAAATATCAAAAGTTGCTGTAAAACTGTTGCCTACCAATGTAGCATGACACTAGCATTCTCCTCATGTGATCCAAGCCAGCTCAATTATAGCAAACACTCCTAAAACAAAAAGCAAGATGCAGCCAAAGCAGATGTAAATACTGGTTGTAATAGTTGCTCTCTTTTGCTATTGGCAGAGCATTTCTACTCGTGTCCAGAAGAGTAAAGCCAATGTGGAGGCCATCCAGGCCCTTATGGGGAATTTCAGCCACCGTGCATTCATCACCAGAAAGAGCAGTGGTTCTTCTCTCCTACTCTTCTCTGACGTTGAGGAGAGTATTTCCAAACAGCACACTCTCATCAGTAGTACAGGGGAGCAAATTCACAAACTGCTGCAGGTATATTCACTCACCTCACTCTTGATGCTGGAGAGAGGGATGTGTACACTACACTGTAGATGTCAACATCTGTAGAATTATTTTATATCATATTCACATCTATGATTATCATATCTATTTCTGTTCTTTCTTAACTCCCTCTAACACATCACTTTACCACTGTGCTCCAGGAGAACCAGTCTCTACTCGGTGTTACAGACCTGGACAGTAGTGAGTGGCAGGCCTACACAAACTATGTGGACCGCATGATCCTGTCAGGCTTTTCCAGTGCAGTGCGCTGCTCCCTGCAGTATCTCATGGACAACACAGATGCAGCCCAGCGCATTACACCACTGTTTGAAGTCCAGCTGGTACTCAACAGCAATGAGATGACCTTTGACCCCTCATTGGACTTTAGCCACAGTGGTAACTTCTATGATATTGTGGATAAGATGGTGGCAAACATCACCAACATGGCGTCATTCATTCCTAGAGTGGCAAAGCATAAACAGCTGGATAACTATCAGGTGCTGTACATTCAATTATAGGTTTCCCATTCAGGTGAATGGGAAAGTGTGTCCAAACTTTTGATTGGTACTGTACATACACTTATACAGAAATATACGTTCACACTAACCCCGTCATATGCTATCTTGTTTCATCTTCTTCTAGTGTGACATAAATGAAATGGAGGATTTGTCAGAGATGTGTCATGTAATCCGCTCACGGGCACGCGCAGCTATTGCTAAGGTAAGTGTTTGTTTTCTGTCCACACATGGAGGCTCATTTATGATGCTTACAGTTGTAAATATTGTGTTGATTTTCAGGTCAGAGAATATCAGGGATCGTTTGCCAGCTACCGCTACCTCTGGACTGATGACAGGTCAGAAGTGTGGGGCTCTCATTTATCAATTTTTTTTATTATTGAAGTACACAAATACTGGTTATTGTATATAATTCTGTTCTCATCACTTGAAGAATTATCAATACTAAACATTTTAAGCAATAAGGTTGTTCCCCCACTTTCATAGGTCCGAATTTATGAGGCAGTTCCTGCTATATGGCCATGTGCTAAGTACAGAGGAAGCAGAGCTGTATGCTGACTATGAACTGAAAATGAACCCACCCACCCTGGACAACTTCAAAGAACAGGTGTGCTTCATATTTGCAATACAAACCCCCATTAAAATAAAATGACTTGACCATAATTTAGTATTTATGAAGCTCGTCAGCCATAGTTTCTGGTCTTTTCCTTTTTGGTGAATGTCTCTGTATCATTCTGAATTCTAGATCAACCTGTTTGAGTCTCTGTATGTTCGAGTGTGCAAGATGGAGGACAGAAGGGTGTTTTGTGGCTGGCTACAGCTGGATATCAGACCCTTCAAGCACACACTGATGAACGTCATCAAGAGATGGAGCTGGATGTTCAAGGAGCACCTGCTCAATCACGTGAACCAAAGGTTAGACACATGCATGCACCAGCACAGACAAGCAAAAACACACGTATATATGTTTATCACTCTAAGTGTACAAGAATTATAAAAACAGATACCAATTACCTAAACAATTAAAAATTCTAAAATAAAATATGTTCAAAAACATTGTTAATAAACTCAGCTGGTAACGTTTTCTGGCTGTGGTCTAAAAATTAGTACTAAAAGCAACTCTTCTGTTTTAACTGTACAATTAAGAGGACAGATTTGTTATGGTTGTACTGTAGATACATTTTATTTAACATCATCATTCAAAAAACTCTCCTCTCCAATGTGAGACCTTACCTCATCCCCCTTCATTTCTATCCCACAGCGTGAGAGAATTATCCTCTTTCGTCCAGGACACTGCCCACGGTCTTTCTAACAAGGTGTCAGATGGCGACTATGCAGGCCTTGTGGACATCATGGGACACCTCATGGCCATACGAGACAGACAGATCAGCAACGAGCAGCACTTCAAACCTCTCAAGTCTACTGCTGAACTCCTCAAGACCTATGGACAGCAGCTGCCAGAGAGCGTCTACACCCAGCTAGAAGTGTGTACCAATGCACAAATAAGCACATTTCTGTGCCGACAGATGTGTACATTTATCATTACATTGCATTTTTTATTTTATTACCACAAAACACAGGAGCTGCCGGAGAAGTGGAAGAGTCTGAAGAAAATTGCATTCACAGTTAAACATGAAGTTGCACCACTACAATCAAATGAAGTTTCAGTTATACGCAGGAAATGTGTCCGGTTTGAGGTGAGGCTGTGTGTGAGTGGCGTGGGGTGTCAGTGTGGCAACCCCTTACAAAGAGCTCAATATCTGACATATAAACCGCCCCACTTTCTTTCCTGCATTATATATTACCCTACAGGGTGCACGGTTATGGATAGGCAGATACACATAAGAAATGCCACTTTGAAGAATGCTGAATGTGCAGTTTCTTCACATTTTAGATCAAGCAGCATGAGTTCAGAGAGCAGTTTCGTACTGAACAAATCTTTAAGATCAATGTGGAGGAGCCATATAAACTAATTGATAAGGTGAGCACTGGGAGACAAAAAAAAAGTTAATTGTTTGCAAAGTAGTACCTTTGTGTGTGTACAGTGTATGCTTAAATACAATACAATCCCATGTTAGGCAACAATCTTTCAAAATGTCTCTGTCTCCAGTCTAATCGAACAGTAGCAGTGATGGAGGCAGAAATGAAGACGCTGCAGGACACAGCTGATCTGTTTGAGGTCACTTTCCCAGACTACAAGCAGCTGCGTCAGTGTCGCTCTGACATCATACTGGTCAAAGCAGTCTGGGATATGGTCATCCTTGTGAAGGTACATATTAATCCGCACAAAACAGATGTGTTGGCATTTTGATTTCTTAGCTATCTTTGAGCTCCCTAAATAAGCCATTAACACAAGGCAGAAGGGCCTGCATAGTGAGGCTTGTTTCCACGCTGCAGCTATGAATTCCATACTGTACCTATAGATGACCTTTTAGACTGTAGGGGAAAATAGATTTTCCTCTGTAAAGCTCATTAGTGAATTACAGATGAAATGTTTCCCGTCTCCTCTCTGTGCCAGACCAGTATTGAGGACTGGACCAAGACTCCATGGAAAGAGATCAATGTTGAGCAGATGGACATGGAGCTCAGACGAATCGCCAAAGTATAACAAGTTTCCATGGACAAACATTAAAATGTTTCCTTTTTGCAAGGGTTGAGAAAAAGAGTGCATTTCTCTCACAGTGTATGTGATGTTGTGCGTTAAAGGAGATGAAGATGCTGGATAAGGAGGTGCGGGTGTGGAACGTCTACATGGGTCTGGAGTCGACTGTGAAGAACCTGTTGACCTCTCTGAGAGCCGTCAACGAGCTGCAAAACTCTGCTGTCAGAGAAAGACACTGGCAACAGCTAATGAACACCACCAGAGTATGGGACTTCTCCTCATACTATCTTATTTTGTTTCAAATATGTTTCATCAATGATCACGTTCTGCACTTTACGTGATACTTGGCACTCTATTGAGTTTAGTTCTGTTCTTCTTTAATCTAGTCTTCATGATGTACTCTACCTTCATTCAAATATCCTGCCAACTCATGTCCAAGCCTGTCATGACCAGCACAGTTCAGTGAACCCAATTATCTTGATCTGAAATCTGATCACACTCATGGTTGTTGTGTATTGCGTTTGGTCCTCAGGTCAGGTTTGTGATGGGGGAAGGCACCACCCTGGGGGACCTTTTGGAATTACAGCTTCACCGTGTGGAGGATGAGGTCAAAAACATAGTGGACAAGGCTGTGAAAGAAATGGGCATAGAGAAAGTAAGAACCATAGACCAATAATAGCATAATGTCCTGTATATCAATGCAGTAGTCGGAAGGGTCAAGACTGTTTAAGTAGTGACTAAACAAAACAGCGACATGCAAACATTTATGTTTTAAAAATTAATTTCTAATTTCAAAAATATACTGTCCCAAATTCTTTGACTATAAATGGTAACTTCTACCATATTCCTAAAAAGAAGACAAAATAATCATAATGCAGACTCACAATGGAGAAGAAAGGTGAAATCACAAATTATTATGCAGAGATAAGATGCATAATGTACTTAGTAACGTCCTTTAAAAGTTTTATTTTCATCCTACTGCACAATTTATTCATTTTTCCTGGTTTTCAAATGGCAGATTTCACATTTTCTAATGAACCATTTCTTACATTTATTTACTGTAGGTTTTGGCAGAAATAACCCAGACATGGAGTGTTATGTCGTTGTCATACGAGACTCATACCAGCACAGGATCCCCTCTGCTCAAAGCAGATGAAAATCTGATAGAAACACTGGAGGACAACCAGGTGAGCATAATAACTTGCTGATTCTCCCAAGCATCTAATATCTAGTATTTCAGTAGTTCAATGCTGCTGTTTAATGCTGAATCCTGTTCGATATAGAACATCAGGCTCATGGTTAGGTTTAATATTCAGACAACTTTATTAATCTATTTATTAAGAAGGGCAATTCATTAGCTTACCCTGTCCATGTACACAACTCCAAAAACAAGTAGTTGTGTCATGTCAAGTTCATTTAAAATGACTACTATCTGTGTTTAGTAGCCTGTTAGCAGAAGGAATGAAAGATTTTGAGTAGCGGTTTGTTCTCCTAAAGGGCACATTATAATGCCAACCTGGGGGGCATTAGAGTGAATTCGCAGGACAGAACCTGGTCAGATTGGTTGATTGCTTTCTGGGCCACCTGTCTCTCCCAAAGGGAGCACAAGCACACTTTGCTTGACTCCGATTATCTTGGAGCAGACCTTCACAATACCATGTAAGCTATTCTTGTCCTCCACAGACCCATTATACCAGGAAATAAAAGAGAAGGTTAGAAGACCTTCTATGAATGATTGATAACGTAAAATGGTATCACTGACCGGAAAAGAGTTAGGTTTCCGCTTTAGGTGAATTCTTTGTTGTCCACGCTTGACCACCGACTCTGTGTTTACATCAAACTTGAGTTGAGAGTCAAACACTGTTCCTAGGTATTTATATGTGTCAACAATTTGAACATCCTCGCCATTAGTGCTAGTTTAGGTTTGATACTGCTTTGCTTGAAATCAATAGTTAATACCTTATTTTTTGTTACGTTATGGTTGAGGAAGTTTCCTTCACTCCATTTGACAAAGACAGATAGGGAACAACTGTGATCTGACTGAGTGGATATTAATAATTCCATTTATCTGAACATACATCAAAGAGAGTTCTTACATATCGTGATGTAAAGCTTCTCCTTTCATTTCTCCTCAGGTGCAGCTGCAGAACATCCTTATGAGTAAGTACGTAGAGTATTTCCAGGCAGAGGTGAGTGGATGGCAGAGGAAGCTGATGGTGGCTGACCTGGTCATCTCCTCCTGGATGTCTGTCCAGAGGACCTGGGCCCATCTCAACAGCATCTTTACCAACAGCCACGACATCCGCTGCCAGCTGGCCAATGATGCAGAGCGCTTCCAGGGAATTCACACTGACTTCCAGGTAACACATAATACATAAGAGTACTAGCATACATGCATCCATCTCACCATAGCATTAAATTGTTTATCTTTTTTTTTCCTCTGGTTTTACTCCTCTTTCACTCACCCAGAGCTTGATGACTGAGGTGGTGCAGAACAGTAACGTGGTGGAGGTGACCAACAAGCCTGGTTTCCAGGAGAACCTGGAGACACTGCAGCAGAGGCTGTCCGTGTGCGAGAAGGCCCTGGCAGAGTACCTAGAAACCAAGAGGCTCACATTCCCCAGATTTTACTTTGTTTCTGCATCAGACCTGCTGGAGATTGTCTCCAAGGGCACACAGCCCAAACAGGTGACAAATTACAATTTATTTATGTTTTTCCAAAATAAATCATATAAAGAGATAGTCAGCACGTTGTAGTTATCAGTCCCATAAACTGTCTTAGTTTTGAGGAGCGGAAAATGTTAATAAAAATAATGAACATTTCTGTTAAAATAAAATGGAACAATAACCATGCGTGTGTGTGTGTGTGTGTGTGTGTATGTGTGTGTGTGTGTGTGTGTGTGTGTGTGTGTGTGTGCAGGTGACCAGACACTTGCTGAAGCTGTTTGACAACATAGCAGATCTTCGCTTTAAAGACTCAGACAAAGTTGGAAGAGAGGAGGAGGATGGGGAGGCAGTTGCTGTAGGGATGTACAGCCGAGAGGGAGAATATGTTCCATTCTCTGAGCCATGTGTCTGTGAAGGACAGGTATTAAAAAACTAAAATATTGTTTTCTGTGTGAAAATACTCACTTGCTGTATTCATTAATGGTATCAATTAATGGACATGGTATCATAGAAAAGTGGTATACCTTTGATGAACAGCTTTCTCTGTTTGTTATATGTACCGTCTGAATATGATTGTATGTGTTTGTCATGTGTAATCATTTTCATGCCTTTTTCAAATGTTATATAGCATGCAATTTTACTTTATATTGTATACTTTCTTCAGGCAGAGTGTTGGTTGAGTGCCTTAGAGAGCACCATGCGCTGTACAGTCCGAAAGGAGATCCAGGAGGCGGTAGCTGCCTATGAGGACAAACCACGAGACCAGTGGCTGTTTGACTACCCTGCACAGGTCTGATAATATACAGTCTTTGGAATTACCACTTTATAGAACACACAAATGATTTGTTGTCCGCCTCTGTTTTCTTTCCATTCATAGGTAGGGTTGACTGGAAGTCAGGTGTGGTGGGCCACAGATGTGGGCATTGCCTTTGAGAGGGTGGAGGAAGGATTTGAGACAGCTCTCAAAGACTACAACAAAAAACAGGTAGTGCTATAAAACCAGAGTAGGATGTTGTGAGGATGGTGAACATATTGGTTGTTTTGTTGAATTTGGTGAATTCTGGTTTTCTAGATCACACAGCTGAACTCACTGATCCACATGCTGCTTGGAGATTTAACTCCTGGAGACAGACAAAAGATAATGACTGTCTGCACCATTGATGTCCATGCTCGAGACGTGGTCGCCAGTCTCATAAGTCAGAAGGTAAGACACACATTTGTTGAATGAGGTATTATACAAGCAAGAAAGACCTGTGCAAGAACTGTATGTGTCGTTTAGGTGACAACAGGCCAGGCCTTTGCATGGCTGTCCCAGTTACGCCATCGCTGGGAAGATGAAACCAGACACTGTTACATTAACATCTGTGATGCCCAGTTCCAGTTCAGCTATGAATACCTGGGCAACACCAACAGACTGGTCATCACTCCACTCACTGACAGGTACTAATACATGTAGTACTGGATGCTTCACACAGATTGTACACATTATTAAAAAGGTTTACTTCAAAGAGAGTATGACCCCAGGGTGAAGACAGAAATTAGCAATGGACTCCCTTTCTTCGGCAGCTACAATCAAGGTGCCCATGAGCACTTAACACTTGCCCCAGTCAAGCTGTTTAGTGGTTCAAAGTCGGTAGCTCCCATGCAAATATGTGTAAATGTAAATGTGAGTCTACAGAAAGAAGTGTGACCAAATAAGGGCAATAAACCTGACCACATTGAATATCATACACCAGTAGATGCATACACGTTACACGTTTCTTTTATACCACATTTTTAACAAACAAGTGTTGCTATTACTTTGGTAACTGAATAACTGTCTTTTTTAAAGATTTTATATCTCAACACTACCTCTGTTAGGTGTTACATAACCCTGACCCAGTCCCTCCATCTGACTATGAGTGGTGCCCCTTCAGGCCCAGCTGGCACCGGTAAGACAGAGACCACCAAAGACCTTGGACGCTCCCTGGGCATCATGGTATATGTGTTCAACTGCTCAGAACAGATGGACTATAAGGTAGCACATTCTCTACAGATGTTCTCCATAGTGTGTATTTTATATTTATTCCATTCATATTATCATTTATATTCATTCCACCCTTCCATTTACCTCTTTCTCCATTACATTATGTCAGTCCATAGGTAACATTTATAAAGGTCTGGCTCAGACAGGGGTGTGGGGATGCTTTGATGAGTTCAACAGGATCTCAGTGGAAGTGCTGTCTGTGGTAGCAGTACAGGTCAAGACTATACAGGATGCTGTACGCAACAAGAAGCAAAAGTACATGTGAAAATAATTACATTATATGTATAATAACATTTTAAACTATCTAAATATGTATTTCATTAATTTCCCTACATGCCTATTTAGGCATCTTTAATTGGCACTCTGTGTATGTAGGTTCCATTTTCTTGGAGAGGAGATTGAGCTGAAGCCATCAGTGGGGATTTTCATCACTCTGAACCCAGGTTATGCTGGCAGGGCTGAGCTCCCAGAGAACCTCAAGGCTCTATTCAGGTCGAATAAAAACAGAGAGAAAGAAGAGATTTGAAGTGCAAGAGTTACTAAATGTCAAAGATGACTAATTCATAGCTGGTTTATTAACTGTCCAGGCCCTGTGCCATGGTGATCCCAGACTTTGAGCTGATCTGTGAGATCATGTTGGTGGCAGAAGGCTTCATAGATGCTCGACTGCTGGCACGCAAGTTCATCAGCCTCTACACTCTTTGTAAGGAGCTGCTGTCCAAACAGGTATATAAAACCAGAGATCAATGTGTAAAGCGCTTTGGGAACTGTAGGTTGAAAAGCACTATATAAGTGAAGTCCATTTACCATTTACATATTATAGTCCTTGGTTTCATGATTTTGATCCCTTCGTCTGTTAGGATCACTATGATTGGGGTTTAAGGGCTATCAAATCAGTCCTGGTTGTGGCTGGATCTCTGAAGAGAGAGGAACGAAGCAGACCTGAGGAACAGGTACGCACCAGTCTGTTGTCATTAGTGGGTGCTGTCATTCTCACTGAAGCATCTTATATGTAGTGGATATGGGGAAGAACGATTGCGTTTAATCATATGGCTTGTTGTTTCCACACATCTATAATTTCCTGCCTAGGTGCTGATGCGAGCACTGAGGGACTTCAACCTGCCTAAAATAGTGACCAGCGACGTGCCAATATTCCTCGGGCTGATCAGTGACTTGTTTCCTCAACTGGACGTGCCCAGGAAGAGAGACCCTGAGCTGGAGAGCGCTGTTCGCCAGTCAGTCAGTGACCTGCACCTGCAGCCTGAGGAAAACTTCATACTTAAGGTGCCTCATTGGCATTATGTAGAACAGCATGTGCTCTCCTCCTCTGTGAAACATATAAATGCCTCCGTTTCAGTAGCAGTACCAAGAGGTTTTGGTACATTATGTCTTTTTGCTGTTCATCACGGTTCATCACTGTGTTTATAGTGCTTGAAAATTACTTAGGAGGATAGAGTGACGTACATTCCTTTGGCAGTATGAATGAAGACATACATATACTAAGTCTGTGAGTTGTGAGAAAGATATGTTAATGTGTAATTATTAGTATTTCTATGATCAAAAGTCCAGTATGATACAATGATTGTGTGTCTGCAGGTGACCCAGCTGGAGGAGCTGCTGGCTGTCAGACACTCTGTATTTGTAGTAGGCGGACCAGGAACTGGAAAGAGCCAGGTTAACTTCTGTATAACTATCCACTACTCTGTATCCACTGAACCACATACAAAATAGTATTTGCCTATTTATTTTCAAAGTCACCTCTCAGAAGAGTTGGATTATAACCATTGTCTTCATACCCAAACACATACGTTTTCAGGTTGCAGCTACACTGTTAAGTTTGGGGATTTTCTTTGATCTTTGCTTTATAAAACATAGAAGGTGCATCAAACAAATCCCAAAACTATGGACTATTTAGAGTGATAGTGATTGATTTGCTTTTGGGAAAAGACAGGGTGCACAGTGTGTCATATATTTATAATGTTTATTCATCAGATCTTGAAGACTCTCCATAGAACCTATGCACACATGAAGATGAAGCCTGTGTGGAATGATATCAACCCCAAAGCTGTGACTACAGACGAGTTGTTTGGATACCTGCACCCTGCAACCAGAGAATGGAAAGATGGTGAGGGGCTTGAGGATTATAAGCTGTAAATGATGAATAGTATTTTCTCCAGATTTTGGGTCGCTGTCAAGCTGGAGTTATTTTAGTGCTAAGACCATCATTTATTCCCAAGCCTCTTCTCAGCATTAATTAGAATTAGTTGAAGTACTTTTTCTGGTTCAGAGTTAACTGTGGTTTGAATACTTTTGATATGGAATAATTTGACTATGATTCCACTACATGACTTCGCTTTAGTTCAACATTAGTATGTGACATTTCTGATGCAGGAACAATATAAAGAAATTACTGTTGATATACCTTTAGGTCTGTTCTCATCTACCATGAGAGAGCTGACCTCAGTGGGCCATGATGGACCCAAATGGATTGTTCTGGATGGGGATATTGACCCTATGTGGATTGAGTCACTCAACACAGTTATGGATGACAATAAGGTTAGAGTGCATCTTTGTTCTTCGTCCTATTTGTCCATTCTTCTAATGCTGGATTTTGTCCTTTATCCAAGGGTTTGAATATGTCTTATTGTTACATCAACTGACCCAAAGCTCAAACAGATGTTTGTTCATACATGTTTATCAGTGGCAAGTCACTTCACAGTTTATGTCTACTGTATATATTTGAACTCCACAAAACCTAAGATTTCCTTTCCTCTGTCCAGGTTCTGACTCTTGCCAGTAATGAGAGGATCAGTTTGTCCTCCTCCATGCGTCTGCTCTTTGAGATCTCTCATCTGAAGGCAGCTACTCCGGCCACTGTGTCCAGGGCAGGAATACTCTATGTTAACCCACAGGACCTTGGCTGGAGCTCGTAGGATGCACACAAGCACACGCAAAAACACACATGGAAAATCATAGACTTCTTACGTCTTACCTTTTCTGAAATTGCATTTGTGTTAGCAGCGCTGTCTTTACTGCATTCCCAGGTATGTGACAAGTTGGATAGACACCCGACAGGCCCAATCAGAACGAGCCAACCTCACCATTCTGTTTGATAAGTATGTGCCGTACTGCCTGGAACAAGTCCGCTGTAACCTGAAAACCATCACTCCAATGCCAGAAACCAGCATGGTGCAGGTGAGAACACACAACATTCTCCTTATGTGTCTCACATTATGTATCATCCAATCAGATGTTACATGCATGTGTTTTGGCCAATCAGACACTGTGTTCCTTGTTGGACTGCCTGCTGACAGAGGACAACACTCCTGCTGACTCTCCCCGAGAACTTTATGAGATTTACTTCGTCTTCGCCTGTGTTTGGGCCTTTGGAGGGGCTCTCTTTCAGGATCATGTGTGTGGTGACTAAATGTTTGATAGAAGAGTTACTCATTTTTATTGCAGTATATTTTAGATTGTAGATAATCAGACAATTCTAATTATTATATTATCCAGCTGAATGACTACCGTGCCGAGTTCAGCCGCTGGTGGTCAAAAGAGATGAGAGCGGTGAAGTTTCCTTCCCAGGGCACCGTCTTTGACTATTTCATCGACTCTGAGACTAAAAAGTTTACTCCCTGGAGCGAGAAGATGGTGGTATTTGAGCTGGAGCCTGACGTACCATTAAAGGTGTGAACTCATGATGTGTGTGCACATTAAGTTTATGTTTACACTCATTATTGCTACATTTTGGACAAGCCCTTTCAGTCAGGTAATGTGATGTGCATTTCAGACTGTGTTGGTCCACACTCCAGAAACCATTTGTCTGACCTACTTCATGGACCTGCTGCTCCAGAGAGGCAAACCAATCATGTTAGTGGGCAACGCCGGAGTGGGCAAGACCATCCTGGTGTCGGATAAAGTCACCAGGCTGAAGGAGGACTACATGGTGGCTAAAGTCCCCTTCAACTACTACACCACATCAGCCATGCTGCAGCGTAAGAATCACAGGAATGAGAACAAATGTAACATTATGTTCACAGTTACAGACATTCCCTTTATTACTGATTAATACTTTGCTTGTTTAATAAGAGACACATTTTGTAGAAAAGTGCAGTTAACTGTCACATATATAGAGGAATATATAGAGTTGTTTTGACTTCATCTCTTGACAGTGCTGGATCTCAGTTATTTCTGCAAAAGTAGTGGTTTCGTAGGATACTGTAGCATTTTTTCCAGATGTCCTTTCCTGTCCTTCTGTTTATTTTTTTTTATATATTAATGAACATATTGTGTGAATAGAGAAAATCCTCTGACCATGCCTGTATCACAGTGTATTGACATATTGTTGTAATACCTCATTGCCTTTGCAATTGCCTTAAATTACATAGCATTCATCACAATACAAGATTTTAATCATTTATTTTATTCATTTTTCCTTTTGAAAGTGCATTTGAAATCCATAATTGAGAACCACTCTTCTATTACTCACACATTGGTTGTGTTAAATGAGTAATTTGCTGAGAGCACTGACCACAGTGTCTTCTTGTAATTTTTATGAACTGTCTTACGTATTATATGGACCTCAGGTGTCCTGGAGAAACCCCTGGAGAAGAAAGCTGGTCGTAAATTTGCTCCTCCTACTGCCAAGAGACTCATCTACTTCATAGACGACCTCAACATGCCTGAAGTAGACGTTTATGGGACCGTCCAGCCACACACACTCATACGCCAGCACCTTGACTACAACCACTGGTTAGACTGAGAAATTAAAATTTTGCATAAATGTATGTTTCAGTTACACACCCACATCTGTATGTAAACACATATACTGTGCAGTGTTTACAAGTTATACTGAATCTAATGGTTAGATTAAATCTAAATAGATTAAATCTCTGCAGGTATGACAGACAGCGACTGGCACTGAAAGAAATACATAACTGCCAGTATATCACCTGTATGAACCCAACAGCTGGAAGCTTCTCTATCAACCCTAGACTACAGGTACTGACATTTATGCACACACCAGCACGTATGCTATTATTAAAAAATACTATTATAACCATTGTTCTTCCTACTACAATTACTTGACTAAATTCACTTTTTAAGCATTTTTTGTAATTTATCAGGGTGCAAATTAACACTGAATTGATTTAATCAGCAGTAAAGGTAAGAAGCAATTATATTTCAAATAAATGATAAACAAGCCCCCCAAAAAACTGAATGTCCTAGAAAGGTAATAACAAATCACAACATGAAATAATTTAATTAATAGTACCATTTAGAAAGCAGTTTGACAGGCAGTTGTTGTTTTTTGAGCCTATGTTCAGGCCAGGTATCAGTCTTGGCAAGAGATTTTCACATCTCTCTTTATTCCTTTCAGAGGCATTTCTCCGTGTTTGCGGTACATTTCCCCAGTGCCGATGCATTAGCCACTATCTTTTCCAGCATCCTGTCAGCTCACTTCCTTCAGGGAGGATTCAGCTACGGGGTCTCCCGCTCAGTCGGAAATCTCATACAGGTGCATCTGCAGTATCAATGCAGATTTCAGCCTTTGTTTCAATCAATGTAAATGTTGGTCTATCAGTTTACAAGCAGCTTTGTCCATAATAATGCCTGTTTCTTTGTCTGTTCCAATATATATCCAACCAATTCTACATCTATCCACCTTTTTGTTCTGCTTATCCAGGCAGCTATCTGTCTGCACCAAAAAATCAGTCAGAACTTCCTCCCTACAGCGATACGATTCCACTACATCTTCAACCTGCGAGACCTCTCTAACATTTTCCAGGTAACACGCAAGCAGTCATCCAGATAAATTACATTATGTGAAATGATTTCTGCCTCCTCGGTAGGGCACTTGGGATAAATGATGTTTAATTCCTTGAAGGAGATCCACAGTTAACAGAGGCAAGTGTTCAGTGGAATAATACATGGCTGCTGAATGACTAAATATCCATTTCATCCATTTGTGGGGATGGAGTTGAATCAAAGAAACTAGTACTTTAACGTGAAGCATGTGTAGCTGAATCACATGATTATTTTTTCCATGTATGTTGGTGTGTAGGGTATCCTGTTTGCCATGCCGGAGAGTATCCGTTACCCCATGGACCTGGTTCACCTGTGGCTGCATGAGAGCTCCAGGGTCTACTCCGACAAACTGATGGAAGAAAAAGATGTGGAACTCTTTAACAAAATCCTACTGGACACTGCCAAGAGATATTTTGAGGTAAGAAATAAGAAACATACAGGAATATCTTTTTCTTTAAAATGTACACGGTTAGGTGACTTTTTTAGTCCACACAGCAACCGCAGATTCAAGAATGTAAAAAACATAGATTATGATTTTAGGCAATTTTTAAAACTTCTCTTTCTACTTCTCTTTAAACTGAAAATTATTGGTCTATTTCTAGCCTTTGAAGGGCCAGTTTAACTGTGGCACGTTCAGTGTTTTCCTGCCTTTTTTCATATCTGTTTTTCGGCCAATTTTCTCCAGGGAATAGATGAGTCCATCTTTATCCACCAGCCTTTGGTGTACTGTCACTTTGCCCAGGGAGTGGGAGAGCCTCGCTATCACCAGGTTCGACACATTCATTCACACACAAGCTTGTCAGCGCTGTTCTGATCTCGATTCCTTATTGCTCCTTTCAAGCATCCATTTATCCTTTATTAACTGTGGTAATAGAATGGATGAGTTTAATTGTTTATGACTTTAATCAATTTAGTATGTGGATTATCTGTAGCTCACATGTTCAAAGACCTTATGGCACAAATTCTGCCGTCATGTCTAATCTGTCAGAATATAAATTAAGATAAATGCACTGTCAGTAGCAAACTAATTACCTTTCTTTTCAATATGGGGTTTGAATTGAAAGTTAATTGACTCAAGTCATGATAAGAACTTAATTTCATTATGTATCTGTAAGTTGCCACATAGTTACTTGGACACTGCTGCCCTGACTGAAGAGAGCCAAGTTTGTCTATTTGCCCGTCTTGTCAGGCTTCAGACTGGGAGAAACTCCAGAAGACGCTGGCTGATTCTCTGGAGCATTATAATGAGCTGCATGCTGTCATGGACCTGGTACTGTTTGAAGAAGCTATCCAGCATGTGTAAGACACACACACAGTGACACATTCATACAAACTCTCGTCAAAGACATACTATCTGCTAACATGCACAATGGAGGATTTACACAGATGAGCACATATGTAAACCCCAAACCATACACACACTGGTTATTTCTGGTGTTTGTGTTCAGTTGTCGTATCAGTCGTATCCTGGAGGCCCCCTATGGAAACGCCCTGCTGGTGGGGGTTGGGGGCAGCGGGAAGCAGAGTCTGTGTCGGCTGGCTGCCTTCCTCAGCATGCTGGAAGTTTTCCAGATCACTCTGCGTAAGGGCTATGGCATCAATGACCTCAAGGTAAACATGGTGGAATGTCATTCCATTGTTTCATATAAACTAATGCCAGATCAACCTGTAGCGTGCCATGTTTATGTATCCCTTTTCTGCAACCCCTCATCTCCAGAGTGACATAGCAGCGTTGTATATAAAGGTGGGGGTGAAGAACATTGGGACAGTGTTCCTCCATACAGATGCCCAGATTCCAGATGAACGCTTCCTGGTGCTCATCAACGATATGCTGGCTTCAGGTTTGGCTACACTGACCTAGGATGAGTGCCTTTTCTTTTGATGAGCAAAGAATTCCTGCTTTAGCATGTAAAAAAGTATATTGTTATCAAATCAAAAGAATGAGCATACTTTCTTGTAGTGAATATATCATTGTACGCAGGTTGGATGGATGTAAGAGTAATTGGTGGAACCACAGACCTAGCCAAAATGTATCCGCGATAATTATAGTTTTAATTAATGGGGTGGTTCATGGATGGTGATGATTCTTTCCCAGGTTACCCTGGTCTTTATAAGATGCCATAACAATCTAATTTTAATACACGTTCAATTTCTATATGTTTCACCCGTTATAAATGATAGTGTTTTGTGTGAGCGTTTGAGTATTAGCAGCTAACATAAAGTACACTGACTGTATAGATCTGAGCCCAAGAGACATTGCTAAAAGAAAATGAAAGAAAACTGTGGCAGTAAGCACAAATCAACTCCACTGAACACTGCTGAATTCTGTATTCACATTATACTGTAAATAGAAACAAATACACCTTTGGAGCTAGCACTGTTTGTGGTATTTAGGGGATATTCCAGACCTGTTCAGTGATGAAGAAGTGGATATGATTGTGACATCGATCCGGATGGAGCTTCGAGGATTAGGACTCATAGACACCAGAGACAACTGCTGGAGCTTCTTTATTGAGAGGATTCGAAGACAGCTCAAGGTATGAAACATTATTTATGTAATATTAAGCCATATTTGATGTGGTATCAAAGTGTAATATAGGAGCTGCTTTATTTATAACCAACTTTCCCACCACCCTTTTATTTGTCCAGGTGGTCTTGTGTTTCTCCCCAGTCGGGTTCACATTGCGAACACGTGCATGGAAGTTTCCGGCTCTGGTAAATTGTACAGCTATAAACTGGTTCCACCCCTGGCCTCAGCTCGCTCTGCAGTCTGTCAGCTGTACTTTCATAGAGAAGATATCTGGACTGGAGGTGACAGCACATATACCTATTTATATTCACTTTCTTTTACATTATAGCTAACTCCTCTGCTCTTCATTGGTTTTCAAACAGAAGCTTGTATCTTAAATTGTGAAAATGTAGGTAGTATTCCAGTCATATTCATAAATACCCAAGTGAAATATTATTAGATTTGTCAGTGTTATTAAATCTATCAAGAAATATTTGCCTACCAGTATAATAATTCCCCAAATCCCTGTGCGTGTTTATCCTATGCAGCCAAATGTGCGGGCATCTATCAGTGAGTTCATCTCCTACGCCCACACCAGTGTCAATGAGGTGAGTTACTGCAAAGCACCATGGGCGATAACCACTCCTGACACTTTCTCTAACATAATCTCTTGGTCTCTTGTTTATCCACACCGTACAGGTGAGTGTCAAGTACCAGCAGAACGAGAAACACTTTAACTACACCACCCCAAAGAGTTTTCTGGAGTTTATGAAACTGTATGGCAACCTGTTGGGGAAAAAACGCACGGAGCTAACCCAGAAGATGGAGCGGTTAGAGAACGGCCTACAGAAACTGCAGACAACTGCCTCACAGGTCGGACAATATACACTAAACTGCATAAACACTGGGAACTATAAACTATATTCTTTGTCTGTCTACAAACTATATCCTCCCAATCAGTCTTTACAGTATTTTTACATCCTGGTCTCTTCCTGTCTGTCTTGCTCAGGTAGAAGATCTGAAAGCCAAGCTAGCAGTGCAGGAGGTAGAGCTGTGGCAGAGGAACACAGATATTGAGGCTCTCATTGCTAAAATAGGACTACAGACAGACAAGCTTAACCAAGAGAGAGCTGTGGCAGATGCAGAGGAGCAAAGGGTAAGACTGTGTTTGTGTGTGCAGGGCCTCTCAGTGAAATAGATGCCACATTCATGCCACCTCTTCAGTGTATAATATATAGGATCAAGCAACAATGAAATGGGACAGAAATATGCCAAATTTGCAACCATCCATTGAAATTACACAGTAGACTTCACATGTTTTTTGAGTCTGTTTTGTTTTGTTTGTTCAGGTGGCAGCAATCCAAGCTGAAGTGACCAAACAGCAGCAGGAGACTGAGGAGGACCTGGCCAAGGCTGAACCTGCCCTACAGGCAGCCAATGCAGCCCTCAATACACTAAACAGGGTAAATAACTCAAGTACACATAAATACACAGACCTGAATTCTGTCACTTGATTTATTTAGTTTGTTTTATTTGATTTAATTCAATTTGTTTCAAGTGTGTCCATCGCTAGAACTAGTAGTAGCAAAATACACAAAAAAATGTTGCAAGGTTTGCTCCATCCCCCCCAAATGAAAATGTAATGTGCGTGTCTGTGTGTGCTCATCCAGTTGAACTTGACAGAGCTGAGGACGTTCCCCAACCCTCCAGCTATTGTGACCAACGTTTCTGCAGCCGTTCTAGTGCTACTGTCTCCCCAAGGCCGAATCCCCAAAGATCGCAGCTGGAAGGCTTCCAAGATGGTCATGAGCAAGGTGATATTTTACAGTGACATCTTGTAGTGTTTCTTAGATTAATGGCTGGCTATCACAAAGCTAAAAAGTCTATCACCAATAAATTCCCTTAACTGCTGAAATAACACTGTGTCGCATTTAAAATGACTTATTGCCGTTTTATTCCTCATCCCTTGTCTGAGCTGCCAGCACAACGGATATAAATATTTATAAATACAATATTGTGTCTCTGTTTTCACATTTCTTGTAATGGTGTATTGATGCCTGTGGTGCTGATTACTGTTTTCATATTTTATCTATTTTACTAAAAGTTATACTGAATCTTTTATAACCTCTGTACTTTATGTTCTGTGTGCTGCTGCTATCTTGGCCTCTTGTAAAAGAGATGTTCTCTCGGCCAGGCCCTTTCCTGCTTCAAGAAAGTTATATTTAAAACTGAAAAATAGATTTTAACAAACACTGTGAAACACATTAGACTATTGCCAATACGGTGTGTGTATTTTCTTTTCAGTTCTCAAATTCCACTTATGATTTACAATCTAAAAAGCCAGCAAAAGTATTATATTTGGAGATTTTGAGGAGGTGACTTACACACTTCTGCACACTTCTGCACATTCAGGTGGATGACTTCCTGCAGGCTCTGATAAACTTTGACAAAGAGCACATCCCCGAGGCCACAGTGAGGTGTGTGAGAGACGATCACCTCAGTGACCCCGAGTTCAACCCCGAGTTTGTCCGACAGAAATCCTCGGCTGCTGCGGGGCTCTGTGCCTGGGTGATCAACATCATACGCTTCCACGAGGTACACACCTACACCAGCTGTTATACATATTTAGAGTCATCCAAACTAAGCCCGTGTTTGATGTTCTTCCGTGTACAGTAGTGTGTTCCTGTTGTTTAATAGGTTATTTTCTGTTTCCCTAACTATTGTGCTGCCCTGGATAGATTTTTGTAAGTATAACTCTGTTTTGTTGTTTTTATATTGTAGGACCTCAAAATACAGCTTGTGCACAATATTTGTATTAAGTGTTTAAGGACTGACGTGAATGTCTGTCATGATGGAAAAGGTTATGATTTGGTTTGCATGCCTGAAACAATTACAAACTGCTCTGTGTGTGTGTGTGTGTGTGTGTGTGTGTGTTTGTGCGTGCGTGTGTGTGTGTTTGTGTGTGTCTGTGTGTGTGTGTGAGTTCATTTGTTTTGTCCACAGGTATTATGTGAGGTAGAGATGAAGAGGATGTGTCTGTCTCAGGCCAATGCTGATCTGGTTGAGGCTGCTGAGAAACTGGAGGCCATCAGGAAGAAACTCACTGTAAGTCTGCTTAGATCGTCTTTCTTACATTTTTTAACCACATGTCTTTGTGTTTCTTTAATTATTTTCTTGGTATTTGTATATTTTGATTGCAAAGTAAATGCGAGTCCCTACATTTCATAGGTCCTAGTGGCTCTGCAGCCGTTTCTCTATAACTCTCTAATTGCTCCTCGAATAGTTTTTGTAGCTTGTTAAACTGTTGGTGACAGTAGTGTATTCTAGACAGGTTAATATGTAGTTTTGTACTAGTTGTTACTTTCATTAATTGTCAGGTCATTTACAGCTTGCACGTAGCGATACTATTATTTCCAAATCTTTCTAAGAGATATTTTATTCAGGAATATCAACAGCCTCATCATCATGTCATCATAAATTTGGCTGTTCGTCTTCCCGTCTCTCTCAGGATTTGGACAGTAGCCTGGAAACTCTAACAACAGCATTTGAGAAAGCCACATCAGAGAAACTACGCTTTCAGGAAGAGGTCAACCGCACCAACAAGACAATAGAACTAGCCAATCGGTTGGTCAAAGGACTGGAGGTGGGTATAGCAGCAACCAATAGGAGATCAGCCTGTTCATGTTTCTTAAAGTCAGTTGACATTTTGTAGTGTCTCACTGTATGTATACTGCGTGTGGATGTTTCAGAGTGAGAATGTGCGCTGGGCCCACTCAGTGGCTCAGTACCACGAACAGGAGGAAACCCTCAGTGGGGACGTCCTCCTAACCGCGGCCTTCATCTCCTATGCCGGCTCCTTCTCCAAGAAGTACAGGAGAGAGCTGCTGGACAACCTGTGGATGCCCTTCCTGTGCAGCCAGAAGGTCACAATCCTGCAAACACTGAAAGATTTCCCCAGAATAAAAATAAATGAAATTAAAACTAAATTATGAGGCTCACTCCTTCCTGCTCCACATTCTTGTCCGTCTATCATTCCCACAGCTGCCTCTCTCTCCAACCGGAGATTATGTTAAGATTTCCATGATCTTTTCTTGATTTACTAATTTCTCCATGTGACCTTTTCATCAGATGCCCATTCCCATGACAGAAGGCTTAGATCCAGTGTCGATGTTGACTGATGATGCAATGGTGGCCCAGTGGAACAATGAAGGCCTACCAGGAGACAAAATGTCAACTCAGAATGCGACCATCCTCACTAACTGTGAGTAGTGGCGTTAAATATACCACATCACATCACCATAGTGATAATAGCCCCTTTCTCGCAGACAATACAAACTCTGCATTGCTGGGTTTGCTCAATAAAACGCAAGTATCGCTTCAGGTGAGCGCTGGCCTCTCCTCATTGATCCTCAACTTCAAGGCATCAAGTGGATCAAGAGTCGCTGTGGCAGCAGCCTCAAGGTTGTCAATTTAGGACAGAGAGGGTGAGTGTTTTATAATTCCAGTTTTAACATCCTTAGGTAGAGATAAAGGCTTTCAATGCGGACCTGCTCTGGATCTAAAATGCTGCTATATATCTGATGAATTTTATAATGAATGTACGCACTAAAAACATTTGTATCTCTTTGTGGGGAATCTTTTACTGTAAAGCATTCTAGCATCTAGCAGCCTTTTAACATCACACGCAACCAACTGTTGTCTGCTACTCTCGTTCTTCAGCAGCTCTAGGAGAACTGTTGTTTTATGTGTAAATGTTCTTTTTTAATTTTCATTTATTAATGTTAAATGTTGTTCCAGCTATGTAGATGTGATAGAACAGGCTGTAGTGGCAGGGGACATTGTCCTCATAGAGAACCTTGAGGAGACCATTGACCCTATTATTGACCCTCTTCTGGGACGACACACCATCAAGAAGGGCAGGTAACACAAGAAACACACACGTGAGCATGTGTGCTGTACACACAAAACAACCATGTGTTTTCTGCCCTGTCCTCTTATGCTTTACGCGTCATCTCACTGTACCACTCTCTCACAGCTGTATAAAGGTTGGGGACAAGGAGTGTTTCTTCCACCCAGGCTTCAGACTGATCCTCCACACTAAGTTGGCCAATCCTCACTACAAGCCAGAGATTCAAGCTCAGACCACCCTTATCAATTTTACTGTGACCAGGGATGGTCTGGAGGACCAGCTCCTGGCCCAGGTGGTGAATCAGGAAAGACCTGACCTTGAGCACCTCAAGGTGGGGTAAATAAGTTATTGGGATCTTCTTTCACTCCATGATATGGCAAATTGTTTTTTTGTCCACTTTTCTTAAAACATTATTTCAATTTTCATTATCCAACAATGCTGTTGTTGCAACCTCTATTTACTAATAAGGGCAAATACTATGTACTATGTACAATAAGCAATTCCAAAAATGGTCCGAGCTGTTTGTTAATCTCCCTGCAGAGTGAACTGACCAAACAGCAGAACATGTTCAAGATTGAGCTAAAGCTTCTGGAGGATGAGCTGCTGACCAGGTTGTCTGCTGCAGAGAGTAACTTCCTGGGCGACAACGTGCTGGTGGAGAAGCTTGAGACCACCAAGCACACTGCCGCTGAAATTGAGATGAAGGTAACATAGCGAATGTGTGTGCTTAGTCGTTGTTCACTTGTTTTGCATCTTTCACACTCCAATATATTTCTTTTTTCTACTTCTTCCATCCCTCATTCTCAGGTCCTGGAAGCTAAAGTAAATGAGGTGAAGATAAACGAAGCTAGAGAACACTATCGTCCCGTTGCTGTCAGAGCTTCTCTGCTCTACTTTATCATGAACGATCTCAACAAGATCAACCCCATGTACCAGTTCAGCCTCAAGGTAACCAGGATGATAAAGACAAATGGAATTAGAAAGAAGAACACTCACAGACTCTGTGTTATGACTTGTCCAAAGGTATCCCACCTTGTTTAAATGATACAAAACCTAGTAAACACTTGAATGTAAGGTTATGCAATCTTTAATGAAGATCACAAACTCTCAATGAAAAATACTTAATGTGAAATCTGTGATGGGACATTTATGCACTGATCATGACCAGCTAACTAATAAACTTAAAGTTCCTGCAGATCCATTCTCCTTCTTGTTCTTAGGCCTTTAACGTGGTTTTCCACAAGGCGGTGGCAATGGCAGAGGCATCTGAGGATGTGAAGAGCAGAGTAAACACGCTCATAGACTGTGTTACTTACTCCACCTTCAACTACATCAGCAGGGGACTATTTGAGAGAGACAAGCTAACCTTCACTGCACAGCTAGCCTTCCAGGTGTGTATGTGTCTCTGTCAGTGTTGGAGAGAGAATGTGTCTTGTCCCTGACTGTGTTCTCCCTCTTCTAGTTACTCCTGATGAGTAAGGAGATAGATGTGCGAGAGCTAGACTTCCTGCTACGTTTTAACATCGACCACAGCTACGTCAGCCCCGTCGACTTTCTTTCCAACTCAGCATGGAGTGCCATCAAGGTGCATGTTAACACACACAGGATTTCTTTCTTTTTTCGCTGGCTCACATACATTAATAATATTGTCGAACACCATGTGGTGTCCCTCGTCTTTGCCCAGGTGATGAGTTTCACTGATGAGTTTCGTGGTCTGGACCGGGACATTGAAGGCTCTCCGAAGCGCTGGAAGAAGATGGTGGAGTCAGAGTGTCCAGAGAAAGAGAAGTTTCCTCAGGAGTGGAAAGGGAAAAGCTCTCTGCAGAAACTCATCATGATGAGAGCCCTGAGACCGGACCGCATGACCTATGCTCTTAGGTGAGGAGGGTTTTTTTTCCCTCTTATGTTACTTTTCCTATAATATATGTGCTAATATATTTGCTTTTTGATTTGATCCACTTTTGTATCAGTTTTTCGTAAACCCAGACTATTTCTGCTCTTCCTGTTGACATAATGTAGGAACTTTGTGGAGGAGAAGCTTGGGGTGAAGTATACAGAGGGCCGAAAGACTGAATTTGCAAAGTCCTTCAGAGAAAGTGGTCCAGCCTCACCCGTGTTCTTCATCCTCTCCCCCGGAGTGGACCCACTTAAAGATGTGGAATCACTGGGTACTGTAAACAGAGTAGCTGTAAACATGTACATGCTGCATGCACTCAAACATAAATACATACTCATACACTTTTACTGTGTTTTCATGGATATTAATTGCTCATTCTTTACCCATGCAAAGTGATGTTTCTGTGTCGAAGACGTGTGCCTGGTGGGCTTTTAGAAAATAGCACCAGCACTATATATTGCCAATAGTGTTGTGACAATAGAATTATCATGTTGCAAATGAATGCAGAGAAAATAAACAAAAGATTTTGGGAGAGAGACAGAAAGAAGATCTTTGAAACCGGTTTGATCATGTGAGGATTTTTCACAGAGGGACGTTTTAGTTTTAGACTTAAAATTGAATCCTGTGTGTTCCCAGGAAGGAAACTGGATTTCACTATCGACCTTGGGAAACTTCACAACGTGTCCTTGGGCCAGGGCCAGGAAGCTGTGGCTGAGGTTGCCATGGAAAAGGCTGCCAAGCAGGGTCACTGGGTTATATTACAGGTCTGATGAGAGATGGGTTTACACTGAAAATTTGGATAAATACAACTAATGTTTTATGATAAGAGACATATTTGAATAAATGATAATCCCTTTAATTTAGCAAAAACAGAATTGAGGACAATTTAAATGTAATTTCTGGAACTCTAACCAAGCTGAACCAGATTTTGATTGTATATTTTCATCCACCTCCCTGTAGAACATCCACCTGGTTGCTCGATGGCTGGGTTCACTTGAGAAGCTCCTGGAGCGCTGCTGTGAAGGCACTCATCCAGACTACAGAGTGTTTATGAGCGCTGAGCCGGCACCAACACCCCAGGAACACATTATCCCGCAGGTAGAGAGGCAGTGTACATGCAGTTAGGTCACCTGGATGCATCAAGCATATACATAATGTTTGTAGGCTCACAGGAATCTTTGCTGCAGTCCCATTGCATTACTGCTGCAAGGTACACTGCAGTTCTCCACTTTGTTAAATAGCGGCATTAATTACAGATGTGAGTCTTTTGATCATATATGTTTTCCTCAGGGCATTCTGGAAAACGCTATCAAGATCACCAATGAACCTCCTACGGGCATGCATGCCAATTTGCATGCTGCTCTGGATAATTTTGACCAGGTGAGTGTCTACCATCTGTTTTGTGCTAGTAGTGCTTATTTGTTTAATTATTTATTCATTCATTGGTCTCTTTCTAGGACATCCTGGACCAGTGCAGCCGTGAGCAGGAGTTTAAGACCATCCTTTTCTCTCTGTGTTACTTCCATGCCTGTGTGGCAGAGAGGAGGAAGTTTGGACCCCAGGGTTGGAACAGAAAATACCCCTTCAACACTGGAGACTTGACAATATCAGTCAACGTCCTCTACAACTATCTGGAGGCTAATGCCCAGGTGGGATGTGTTGTTGGCGTTATGAGTGAGTGAAATGGTGCATAACTGGCTGACTGGCAGAGAGGTGCATGTGAGCAATGAGCCACAGCATGATGAGGATTACTAAGATGAAGATTGTATTGGCAATGATTTTTATAATGATTATGATGATGAAGGTACCATGGGAGGACTTGAGGTATCTGTTTGGGGAGATCATGTATGGAGGACACATTACTGATGACTGGGACAGACGGCTCTGCAGAACATACCTGGAAGAATACATGCAGCCCAACCAGGTTTGTGTGTGTGTTGATGCGAAAGAAAGACAAAGCGAGAAAATGTGAATGTAATCCAGCATGGCTGCCAGATGTAACTGTGGTTTTTGAGGGCTATTTTGGGCTGAGAATATGCTTCATTTAGCAGCAGTTTGGCAAGTTTTGGGCCACTCCACATCCAAGCTAATGAGTTTCTGGCAACCAGACGTGCCAGATTTAGGCCACTGTTGGACAAAACAATGTTGGCTACCTGGGTAGGGATACTTTTACGTTTTCCACTGTGTTAGAGATCTGAAGCTTAAAATACAGTTTTTATTTCCTCAGTTTGACAGGAAGCTTGCTTTGGCTCCTGGGCTTGTCGTCCCGTCCAACCTTGACTACCAGGTAACTAGACAAAGATACCGTTTGAGGATTCATTTCCTTGAAACGCTCTAACCTTTGTTGTCAGATCTCCATAATGTTGAGAACTGAACTGGTCTGAACAAAAATGTACTGCATCCTGTTTATCTCTGTGTAAACAAGTAAGTTCAGTCAGCTGTCCCTGGATAATAAACGGTCAAAAGTTCAATTTCCACAAGGGCAGTCCACGCACTAAATAAGTCTGACTTTAAAACACTTTAAATGAAAATACTAAATGACTTTATCTGTTATGAATAAATTACAATAGGGTGGCACTTACCATTTACTCTCCCTGCATCTCCAGGGCTACCATGATTTCATAGATGAGATGCTGCCCCACGAGAGCCCAGTGCACTATGGGTTGCACCCCAATGCAGAAATTGAGTTTTTGACGGTGACGTCAGATAACCTTTTCCACACTCTGCTGGAGCTTCAGTCTCCTGATGCTGTAATGGGGGAGGGAGCCTCCCAGACCCTGGAGGAAAAGGTAGTTACACCTACATGTTCAATTACTTCTTCATGGGATTTGTTTTTTAAATGTAAAATCATTATTTTTCAATAACTTGCTGAACCTGTTCTAAGCTTACCAAACACACAAAAAACAAATACTGACACACAAATATAGTGACGCAAATCTTTAAATTGCTCACAATGGCAGAAACAAAGTAAAGAGAACCACATCACTAAATCAAGTAACTGGGAAATGTTATTATGCTCTTATTAAATACTTCACCCTCCCTCAGGTGAAAACGATTTTAGATGAAGTGCTGGAGAAGCTTCCAGAGGAGTACAATATGTCTGACATCACCTCTAAGACAGCTGAACGCTCCCCGTACATCTTGGTCTGCTTCCAGGAGTGTGAGCGCATGAACATGCTCATCTCTGAGATACGCCGCTCACTGAAGGAGCTTGACCTGGGACTCAAGGTATGCTTTATACCTTTGTGTGTGTTTGTATGTTCAACATTTAGACATTGTAAAATTAATTATTATACCTGGGTCTGACTATTGTACACAAATGAGGCAATGGTGGTGAGATGATTGCCAGTTTACCAGCCCTTATGTCCCATAGCAGTGGTATTGTAAATACTAGCGCTCCTCAAAATGAGGACCGCATCTCCCACTACTCCCATCCTCTTCACACTTTCCTCCAGATGGAGACTCTGAAACCCTAAGCTTTGCGTGCAATAAGAATTAAAAGTTCTGTTCCTATTTTGTCATTAGTGAGTCTCTCATAGTCCCACACAAATCCATCCTGCAGATGTGCGTTTGATCAGGTGGCATATACTGTAGTGTAAAAAGTGGCCAGCAGCTGTTTGTGACAGTGATTACACTGGTGTCTGAAATTTTTGGTAATAATTCTTTCATGTTGAAATGCTACATGTAGCACCTTCGATGTGTTTTAACAGTTAAATATGTCTGTCAAAGGGTGAATTGGCCATCTCCTCTGAGATGGAGAAGCTGCAGACCGCCTTGTTCTTTGACAACGTCCCCGATACCTGGACCAAGCTAGCCTACCCCTCCACCTACAGCCTGGCTATATGGTGTGTGTGTATATATGTGTGCCTTTGTCAGTATGTCTGAATGTGAACAAGTGTTGTATTTTTCAAAATGTGCGGGGGGGTTACATTTTAGAAACCATGTTAATAGATTAATCCATCTACAGTAGCATTGACATTGATTGTGTGTGTGTGTGTGTGTGTGTGTGTGTGTGTGTGTGTGTCAGGTATAACGATGTGTTGCAGCGTTGTAAAGAGCTGGACAGTTGGACTCAGGACCTGTCTCTGCCTAGCGTTATCTGGCTGTCTGGACTTTTCAACCCTCAGTCATTCCTCACTGGTAACGCGCAAAATGTTTAACAACTTTCCCTCATCTTTATTCTCATCCCTCGTTTACTCCTCATTAATCCTTTTTCACTTTGTTCCTGCTTTCCAGCGGTGATGCAGTCTCTGGCGCGTAAGAACGAGTGGCCCCTGGATAAAGTGAACTTGACAGTCGACGTGACCAAGAAGTTTAAGGAAGAGTTCAACCAACCTGCCAGGGAGGGTGCATACATATATGGACTTTACATGGAAGGTAGACAAACACCGTCTTTCATTTCCTCTTTATGTGGCGCAACATAAAGGGCCCTTTTTCTGTTTGTGATCCTTGAGCAAGATACTTATCCTATGTTTGGATATTATGAGTGAAAGCTAGATGTCCTGTTCTGTAAATCAAATTGTGTCATACTTCCCAGCTTCCCTACCTTTTTTAATAAAATCAAAATTTTTTAACATGGTAATTGCATTTTTTCCTCTCCCCTTCACCCGTGTTGTGCCATAGGTGCAAGGTGGGACACTCAGGCGGGGGTGATCACTGAGGCTCGTCTAAAGGAACTGACCCCAGCCATGCCTGTCATCTCAGTCCGAGCTGTGCCCAATGACCGTCAGGAGACCAGGAACATCTACGAGTGTCCGCTCTACAAGACCAAGATCAGAGGACCCACATATGTATGGACTTTTAGCCTCAAAACCAGGGAGAGGCCCGCCAAGTGGGCGCTGGCAGGAGTGGCTCTGCTGCTCAGTGTGTGAGAAGGAGTCAAGATTCAGTAAAGAGGGATTCTATTTTATTGGGCAAGGTAGGTGTTTACACGTTACCACCACGTTATGTGTTAGAAGGGGATCCCTCAGCTTACTTGTAATCCATATAATAAAATGTATGAAAGTTTATATATACTGCAATACATACATATACCGGAGGATAGAGGCTAACTCTAGTAGAGCAAAACCACAGGAATGGCATAAGATTTCCTTTTTTTTTTTTTCTTCTTTTCTTTTTTATTGAAAAATGATAAAATATACAGAAAGAAATGCCAAAACATTCACACACTAGATCACAGTTAGAACTGATAAAGTCCAAGCAAGTTTTGAACAAATCAAATCTATAAACTACAAAATACTCTACAAGCAGGAAAAAAAAAAATCAGACAGTGATGCCTCATTAGAGCGGCATTCAGGTGTTATTTTGTAACACTTGCACCTCTTACAGTATGTTATGCAGCAGTTTTAATAGTACATTAAATTACACAGGTGAAGTCATTCTGACAACATGACAAAACAACCTCTAATTGTCTGTTTGCTCCTTCCTACTTCACAGTACACATGGGTATAGTATTTGTCCATTCAATAAAAAAAAATGTTAAAGAAATATGTGTATACCAGCTCTTTTTCAACTGGAGATTCTAACGCACATACTGTAGCTCAGTTTCTGTATGCGCTAACAAGTCAAAATCTTTCTAGTTTGGCCTCTGTGTGTATTTCCATGTGTGTTTTCAATGTGTTTTCTGTGCGTGTGTGTGTGTGTGCGTTTTCTAGTCACTGTCAGACAAATCAAGCTCCATCATGTCCATGGCTGCAGTAGCCATGTTGATCTTGGTTCCGTGTCGCACACTGCAGCTCTTCACAGAGTTCTGATTGGACGAAGCCCGCATGCTCACCTGCACCCCTGAGTGACCGATCACCCCTACTTCACCTCTAATCTTTTGGCTGATGGCCTCACTGAGGTCACCTCTGACTCCCTGGACCACGACTCCCATGTCACTCCGGCGACCCCTGACCCCAAGCTCACTCCTGACACCATGACCTACGACCTTCATGACCCCAAGGTCACCCATGTTCATGTCCATGTCACCTAGTCTTTCCATCTCCCCTATGTCATTCATGTCTAAGGACAGCATGTCCCCCAAGCCCCCCAAACTCCCGTGAAGACCCTTGAACATGGTCGGGAGCATCCCTCCTTCTATACCTCCTTCCATCCCTCTTTCATCTAGCCTGTCCCCCAACTTTTCTATCTCCCATCCTCCCTCCTGCTCCCTCTCTCCCTCTGCCTCTCCAAACCCACCTGAAAACCCTCGGACTATGGTAGTCACTCTGCTCCTCTGCATCCCTTTTCTCTCTCTGTCCCCCTCCTCCCACGTTCTCTCTTCCCTCTCCACTACACCACCTGGGAAGCTCCTGAGTGTCACCTGCACTCTTCCTCCATCCATACTCCCACTGTCATCCCTCTCCCTCTGCCCCCAGCCTCTCTCCTCCAGGGTTCCTTCGTCTTCCTCGTCCTCCTCTCCGAACCTCCCCTGCAACCCTCGGAGCATGACATGCAACCTGCCGCTGTCTAGTGAACCCATCCCCCTCTCCATCACCGCACTGCTCCCCCTCTCCGTGTCTCCATTGCTGAGGGTGCGGAGAAGACTGCTGACGCCAGCACTGCTGACCCCTGCACTGTTGGAGTCCTGAGAGTGCGAGCGGAAGAAAGAGCCAGAGGAACTGATGGACATTGGTGTGAAGAACTGATAAAGTCAGAGAGAGAAGGGAAAAAGAGGAGGACCAAGATCATAAAAAGGTATTATTTGATTTTGTATTCATCCGTCTGAACAGATTTACTCCACTTGTACTTACTGGTGAGATGTTTGAGCGCTCCATGAGGAGAGAAGTTGGACTGGGAGTCATGTTGGACCTCTCCATCAGCCTCTCCTCCCACAGCCTGAGCCTCCTCTCCCTCTCCTCCAGCTCCTTCTCTTTGGAGTAAAGCTCCCTCTCCAACTTCCGAAGACGCTCCAGGGTCGACTCGATTTCACACCTGTAGTTTGTGCACACGCAGGCGGAATATCAGTCATCTGTTGTGACTTTGGATAAATGTGACTTTACTGCAATCGCCATAAAACAAATGACAGGTTCAATAAAAAAAAAAATAGAAATAGAAAGAAAAAATTGATTTCAGCATGTGACAAATTTTTAAAAAGCTACTCTCTTAGTTAAGACTCATGACCAATGTGCTTTATTTTTCGCTCTAGTTTGTACTGTAGGGCTGTACTGGTACAGGTACTTTGTAATGCCATACCATACAGTATACCGTATAAACTGTAGTTTAATTGTCACTGTTTACTTTTTGCAGTTAATATACAATAATGTGTTACCTATAGCAGACTTCATGGCATAATGTATTTAGTTTACTTCACTATGCCTGCGGAAGACAATATTTCTTATTCAAAAAGATAACCATGTGTCAACAGTGTGAAAAATGTAGCTGCAGTGCTGTCTGATTCCACAAGAGGTCACTTTGAGAGTTACTGCATGTGTGAGTGTCCATGAACCTGCATTCACAAACACAATCAACTCTCTCAGCAACTAAATATAGACAGGTCTGACGCACAGCCTCCTGTGCTCCTTCCATACCTCCCTATTCATTCATCCCGCCCCTTCACCTCCCTCACTCTTTGTCCTTCTCCTCTCCGCCTCCCTTTCCCTTCCCCAAGTTTTCCACCCGTACCCAAAACTTCACTCCGAATTGATTGCCTCAATGTACTCATGTTAAATATGCACAGAATCTCACACCGTCTGTTCTCTGCTCCATCCCCCCACCTCGCTCTCAAACCCAACTTCCCACAATCCTCACTGTTTCTCTCTTGTTCAGTGTTGTCGATTTCACATGCACCCAATACATTTCTGTCGCTCCCTGAACAACTTCTTCAGCTCATACTCTCTCTCCCCGCAGTGGAGCGAGGGCAGAGGGGAGGAGTGGAGGAATCTCTTCCATGGACACTTTCCAGAGAGCTTATTATAGACTGAAGTAGAGCATAGGGTCACACATTCAACTTCTCTCCTGAGCTTTCCACAGAGTCCACAGAACTGTGTATGTATGCACGTGTGTGACTATGTTGAATTTGTGTGCATGCATATTGAGTTTTACTTGGAGTACAGTAAACCACAGACTGCATTTGTCATTCTGGCTTCACTGTATACACTTAAACACTTGCTCAGACGCAGTGCAGATACACTCAGTGCTTTCTTTTGTCTACAAGACTGTATGTGTGTGTATGTTTGTGTGTGTACCTCCACTGGTCCTTATTATGTAGGAAGGAGTTACACTGTTCAGGTAGCCTGCTGTCGTTGGCCATGGTCTCCAGAGTTACCAGCACCTGTTTGAACTGTGGACGTTCCTGTAGGTTCATGCATGCACACAAGATAAAATAATCAACTGACACATCTATTTTTAATGTCTTTAAAATTATACAAGAAACATTTTTAGAAGATTAACCATTGTATAATTTTCCATTTAGCTTACCTTTGGATCTGCTTGCCAACATTTCCTCATCAGCTCTGCAAAACTTGCTGGACAGCTGGTGGGGATGGTCAGCCTCTAGATTCCCAAGACACATAAACACATGCAAATACAAGAGGCAGAAGCCTTTACTTCCAACAGAAAAGTTATATCACAATCTTGAACTATTTCTCCAAAACGTTTAATATTTATCACAATAATCAAAAGAGTCTGCAGCCACATAATCAGCTCTGTTATGCTGTACTCAAGCACAGTAGATCTTTGAGCTAAATGTTAATGTCAGCATACTAACGTGCACACAATCACAATGCTAACTTGCTGATGTTTAGCAGGTATAATGTTAACCATGTTCACCATCTTAGTTCCACGTGTTTGCATGCTAACATTTGCTAATTAGCACTAAAAAAATGTAAAGCTGAGTCTGCTGGGAATGTCTTTATTTTTGCAGGCATTTGGTCATAAATGACATTTTTGGCTCTAGATTAAATTGTAGGGGTCACTAGAGTTATTACAAGTCGTACTAATGGAAACATAAATGTCTCTGCCAAAATTCATGGCAATCCTCCAAATTGTTGTCAAGACATTTTAAAAAATATAAAATGTATGCCGACACTAGAGGCCGCTAATGTGGCTAAAAACAGATGGGTATCATTTATTAAGAGTGGAAACATGATAATGTGCTTCATTAGGACTGTGTGGGTGTGGTTTGATCAGATTTGATTCACAGTGGCAGGAAAACACAAGCAAACAACCTCATTTTGAACCAAATATTGCTAAATCCTGACTAGTTCTCTGAAGATTGTGACATGAACTTTTTGTCACTGAATCTCACCCACCTCAAACAAGTGAGAATAGCTGAGAGGAAAAAAAGAAATACAGAATGTGAAATTTGTGACCACTGTGATCACGTCACTGTGATTGAGAAAATAGGTTTTCAGGTCCTAGCAATCATTTTATTAATAATGTTTTAATAGTTTTTTGGGAGTACAATTGTATTACACATAACAGACCAATAGGTTCTTAATTAGTTAATAATTTGTGTACACTCAATTTGTTTGGGATTAAAATGGGTAAATCTGAAAGTCTGTGAGCCTGTTTGTCTTTCTGTATGTGTATGTGTAAACTGCAGTAACCATGCCGCTGAGACAATGTCCCTGCATGAAAGATCCCTTGGCATCACCAGCAGTCTGAATGAGCCCAGACAGCTCCATAGTACAGTTCAGTAAATGGAAACAGTTTCCTCTGGGGATTAATCCCAAAATATCACCGACTGAGTGGAGAGAGGGCAAGTAAGAGGGTCAGGAGGAGAGGTATAGCAATGGAGGGGAAAATCAGAGGAAGACTGGGAAAGAGTGAGAGTGAGTTATTTAGGGAGAGCATTTGGAGATTAGCCAACAGCTACGCAGGAATCATGTTCTGCGAGTTGTTTGTTGGTCCTCAGAGTGTGTGTTTGTGTGTGTCTGTTGAAGAGGATTCAGGCACGTAAATATCTGCATACACAGTACAACCATCATCCCCCACCTCCCATAAACCTCTTGAATCAACCCTCCTATCACTGCAATCTTTCCTCTTTCCCCCCCTTTCTCTCTCTCTCGTAAAGGCTTTAGGCGGGGGGGGGGGGTTGTCTGGCCGAGCTCCACTGCTGTGTATCCAGGCCTTACAAGAGCAGAGAACTGACATCAGGCCTAAAAATACCCAGCCCCAGCCTCACCAGCTCGCAGTGGAAACCATGAGAGCATCGCATTGTTCCCTCCAGCCTTCTCAAACTCTGGTGGGGTACATGCAGACAGTGTGCTGAGAAAGGTGTGCTCACGTGTGTGTGTGTGTGTGTGTGTGTTGGCGGGAAGGGGGGATTACCTCTTGCTTTTCCACCACCAGCCATGCAACCTGCAGCCCTTCAAAACCTTTGAAAGGAACTTCCCGAGTCAGCATCTCCCACAGCACCTAGCCACAGATCAGATTGTTATTCCATTCAGGCAGACGTGATTTCTTCGAGGAGTTGGTAATAGCTCCAAGTGTTTTAGGGTCGTCTTGTTTCATGTAACTCTCCTGGATAGTTGTGAAGATGTCTCAATAGAAAGGCACCACAAAATCTAAATACCTAAAACAGCAGGGCGGGGAATCGTTTGAAATGAATTCATACTAGTGCCAATACGATACCAATACCTTACTTTGAGGAATATAAAGTTTTCTTTTTCTAAATCTTTTCCTAATTTAAAATAGGAAACAAAACCTCTCAGATGTTAAATGTTGTCTAAAAACAAGAAGCCATACAACCTAAACAAATTTGACAAAAATATTTGGTAAAATCCGAAACTGTCTGAGCGTGTTTAATTCCAGCTGTTAGTACTTGACAGTTTTTAATACTGTCAGTGAGTTCTACATTTTAGTTAGTACCAAAAAAAATGTTGAGGGGTGATTCCTGGCATTACAATGCTTATATTTGTACAGTCCTGCCAACTTACCACGCCATAGGAGTATGTGTCACAGGTCTCCGAGACAGGCAGGCTCTGAATGACTTCAGGAGCCATCCAGGGAAAAGTGCCTACCACCGTCATATGGGTGGTGTGGGACAGGAACTTAGATGCCCCAAAGTCACAAATCTGAAATCCAGACAGAAAGACCAGTGAAGAAAACACCAAGTGACCTGCGTGCCTGATCCGAATGAATAAAATGCTAGAATGTGTTTGTACATCACAAGACCAGTGTTACAAACCTTCAGCACTCGGTCTGCTGTCATTACCACTGTAAAGGAGAGCAAAAAGAGAGAAAATAGTGATATGGCTAACAGACAAATGGCAAAGAGATCTCATGTAAGAAAAGGACGCACAGAGTTTGAGGAACAAATCAAAATGTGTTTGAAGGTCAATCATTACCGTTCCGTGACTTGAGGTCTCTGTGAATGACTTTGACTGGAGCTTCTGCGTGGAGGTAATGTAATCCTGTAAGGAGATCAAGCATTAACAATTGCAAAAAAACTACAACCTTTTTAATGTTTATTCTGATCTGTTTTAGTGGAATTTCCTACCAACATTTAAAGTTTGGGTTCAGTTTCATTGTAAAATATTTTTGGTTTGAGCTCAGTTTCAGGATAACCCAGAAATCCACTGGATGAACAGCGGTTAAAAATAAAACTTGGGCTAAAGACAACATTTATATTAAGGGCAAACTAAAAAGGACAACCTCCCTCAACAAATGAAATTGGTGTTTAGATAATATCATCAGTCTCTGTTGAATATCATTGATAATTAATGTATGTCACATTTTACTGTTAAATTACCTTAAAACCAATCATAGAGAACATTTGAAGTTGTACCACCTTAATTCACTACCCCAGTAATCACCAAGGTGTTTAAAAATCTAATTTCAAACATGTATTATGTTCAAAGAAATATGTTTTGCTGTTCTGTATATTTATAATGTTCTTTGATTCTTTTATTTTGCGCATTGATGTCGCAGTTGGTGGTAAGTGCAACAAGCAAATGGAAAATGTTTGTTGGTGTTAAAGACACAGCTTAGAGACAATGATTAAGAGGCAAATAAAAAGCTGTGTGACTAGAGTATAACACTATACAGGACACTGGTGATCATATCAGTGCTCCAACCAATGAGATGTTTGATATTAGAAGTGATTTATCCCTGACACAAAGTTGTGTATGTATGTTATCATCATCGTCATCATTCCTTCAGGGGTACCTTTGGCTATCTGTATGGCCCATGTCATGATCTGTTCCATGTCCATCTCCTCACTCTGCTCGCTGGAAAGGTACTCATACAGAGACCCTTCACTAGCATATTCTGTAAGAACACACACACACAGAGACACAGGGATGGTCATTATAGGGGAAAGAGAAATTGTGTTTGATCGTTTAAACAATGGCTATTGAAAAAATAAATATCAACTTTTTATTATACAGTTACAACAGATATCACTGCACGTTTCAAAACGACTACATTAGTATGTTATAATGCGTGAGAAACATCACACACGGTTGAGCACTGCACACCACACAGAGAAGCTAATCAGCGGACAGACGCTCACAACCTTCACACCCTGGGTGTCTAATCCAGATTATCTCTGAACTTTTAACCGTTCCCATTTTCCATCTAAATCTGACAATTCAAAGACACAAGTAGAAGACAGGACAACGTCCACATAGAACATGGATAAATCTGTCCGTTTAAATGGCTGGATGTCACCATTTGCAAAGTGCATTTTACTCTGACAAAAATCCATCCCCTCGAACCAGTTCTTCTTTTTGCCTACTATGCTTTTTTATTTTTAGTAAGCACTGGACTCAGCTGCAGCAATAATTGTTGCCGGACAAGTCTGTACTGGTGTGTTGGTGCTTTATCTTAACCGTACAACCCCATCCAGGATTACAACCACACACAAACATGCGGGTCTAAGTTACAAATGTCCTGCCAGGAAATGCGGCAAGAACCAGCACTCAGAGTACACACCGATAGTTCAAAAAACACACACATAAACACTTGTCATCTATTCTGTCAGGGTGTGCTAATGTGTCTAGAATTGAGTACACACAAATAAAGCTAATACACACACACACACACACTCAGTTGTGTAGTTTTAAATTAGAGAATAACCTGCCGTGACCCCTTCATGCCTCACCTTAAACCTTGCCCTGACCCTAACCTAATGTTACTTATATCCACTAGGCTGTAACCCTAAAGATAATAATACACACCTCAATTTGTTGAGCAACTGAATGAAGTTTCAAATAGTCCCACAAACACATGTTTAGGTTTTATGTTCTCGCGAGGACATCTGACTGGATACATGAATTTCACAAACACACATGTGGGGTCTGACCTGTGACGATGCCATAGTTGGGAGATTCCAGCACGGCTCCATAAAACTGAATGATGTTCTTATGACTCAGGACACTAAGAATCTCAGCCTGGATTAGGAGACGAGCCAAAAAGAGAAAGAGAGGGATAGAAACAACTTTATTAGCATCTTTCTCCAGTTTTACAATATCTGACATTGGCAAGGAAACATGACCTTTAAAAAAATAAAGTGTAAATCATCCCTGATAGACTGTAAAACTAAAAGTTAGAGCTCTTGACTTGTTATTCCAACTTTAAAAGTTTTTCCTGACAGTGTTTCAAGGATGCCTGAACTCAGTTTGCGTGTCCAAAGACCTTCCACACTGCAGTGACAAACATGTCATTAATCTGAACAGACATAGAGGTCATACCCTCTGCAGAAGTGGAATATGTAACTGTTGCCAAGCAACATGCAACATAAGAAGTAAGCGTCAATTAAGGGAAGTAACAAAAGAAAAGTGAAATTTAACACCAAGATATTTTCTCAATAAACCATTTTCCTTCCAAAGAGCAATTTATCTTATTGTTTTTATTCTTCCACGGCTCGTCATCAGTGTGTACAAACATCAGTTTGTGTGCATGCATTTGTACAATGCAGTTATGGGAAGTACCAAAGTGCATTTACTCAAGTAAACTACCTCGTAATTGCACTCGAGTATTTTCTGTTTATGCTACTTAATATTCTAATACACTACATTTCAGAGGGAAATATTGTACTTTTTACTCCACTACTTTTATTTGACAGCAGTAGTTAATTCAATAATATAACACTGACTGAGGCCATTCTGCATGAGTACTATCAACTTTTGATACTATAAACACATTTTGTTTCTTATATAAATATTATAATATAATAATAAAATATTATATACATTTACATTTATAATACTATATAAATAACTGATTTGTAAACTTCTTCCACCACTGTGTGAATGTAGTGCAAAGATCCAACATCAGTTTGAAATATGATTGTAATGTGAGTGTTTACAAGCGGCTCCATTTCACGATTCATGAAGTATCCACTAAGCTGCAGTTCTCCCATGATCCATCAGTTTGTATTTACATCTGGACTGTACACACACGGTTATGCAAGCCCGCCCACCCTGCATGTGTTTGTGTGTGGGTGTGAGAAAGTGAGTGCAAGAGCAATTAAGTCAAACAACAAATCAAACTCTGTCCCCTCTGTAGTAATATACAGCCGGCCCCCTGCGCTTACTTAACATTACAGTGTTTAAACTTGCTGCCATGACAATCACACAGTGCCCGATTCACCCACAGGTCAGCCTCACAGTTTCCTGACACTGGGTCGTGAGCCTCTAGCAGCCCAGTATTAATAACGTGGAAGGAAATTAACCATCTGGGCCGAACTCATGGAGAGCCACCGCTGCGGTGCTCAAAGCCCCGGATGACCGCACACCTCGCCCTAACATGCACTGGGAGGAACAGGGGAGGGCTGGCATAAATAAAACTGCTCCATCCACAATGAGTGGGAGGAGGGGGGGACGAGGAGAGGTATGTTTAAGATAAACACATGTTCAACGGCAGACAACAGGGGAGGGAGGGGGTTGTACGAGTCCAAAGGGAATCTGGGAAATTAGTGGAAAGTGATTCAAGTGGAAGTTTAAAAGCAGTTATGTGCCACAGATGAGTTTCTAATTCATACATCCTCTGGATCTTAAAGTTGTGTTTGTGTGCGTGTGTGCTGCAGAAGTGGCTGCCTGCTCGGTGTCTCCTCATTACCTCTTTATCAATCTTCAGAAGCTTCTTCACAGCCACTTCCTTGTCCTGGGAAATCCAGAGGGCTCTGTAGACGCTCCCGAAGCTGCCTCCTCCGCAGTTCTCATAGAAGAGCAGGTCCTCGTGCTTTATCTGCACAAACGACGAGCCGGGGGACGACATGGCATACTGACTCAGGCGCACTCAAAACACACGCATGCAAAACACACGCAGCCCAACAAGCGTGCACGCTCAACCACCAGCGCAGCCCCCAAAAAGTCTCCAAGTCCCGGGGCAGCACAGAGCGAGTGATGGGTAAGAAATAAAGAAAGGCGGAGTAGTTTCCTCCACGGGGTTGGAGTGGATGTTGTCAGTCAGCAGAACAGATTGTCAAAGCGGAGAAAGCAGAAAGTGCTGGAAAGAGAGGGAGAGAAGTTTGCTCCCTGTGAGTCAGGAAAAGTCGAAGCCCCTCTGTCACTGCTAGACAAGGTATTACATTGCCTGACAGTGGTGATCCAGTGTAACTACAACACAGACCACGCATATACACACACGCGCGCGCGCGCACACACACACACACACACACACACATATGCACAGAGCGTGAAGATGAAAGGGAGGTGTGTTTGAGTGTGTGTCCGTTACGGTTTGCAGTCACTGTGTGCAGTCTGCGTGTAGCAGACACACTGTTCAAATATGGTCACTGGCATCCAGGGCATTCCTTCTTCCTGGATAACTGTGGCTATATAAAGCCCTCCCCACACCCACACACCCACCCACACACACACACACACACACACACACACACACACGCACACGCACACACACACACACAGACAGACAGACAGAGAGAGATACAGCCCTGGCCTATAGCGTGTCAGACGTAATAAATCAGTTAGCAACGAGGGGTGACTGCCAGAGAAACCTAAATCCATCTCTCACACGCTTTGCATCCAACACACACACACACACACACACACATACACGAGAAGCCCGGCAGTGACAGTGTGTTACTCAACCCGACAGGAATGACCCAGTGACATCATCAAGTAAGACAGCCGAGCTGACATCACTGCGTAGGGACAGGTGAGATCAGCTCGGGGAAGGAAGGACACTTTCCCAGTTGTTGACAGTAATCAAGTGCAGGAAGGAGACGTGATAGTGATTCACTGGATAAATAAATCATGACAAAGTCTGAAGGCCTGCTAGCCTCTACTGGAAGCTGCAATGAATCACCCAACAATATTGTTGGAGGATACGCCACCCACCAAAAATGATAAATGTGCAAGTTCAGGATAACACTACAGAACAGGTTGGGTTCTTCCTCTGGGGAGCAGACATGAGCCACCACGTGTGAAGTATTTCTTCTCTGTGCAAAGTTGGCAATTTGACCCCTGGTGGCGCCAAGCAAAAGATCATGTAATGACCTCAAATGGACAAATCTTCAGGGGAGCATGAAAGCCAGTGTTGCGGCTTAATTCACTCAGATCTAATAGACCCCTGCACCAAACGAGGGGACTGAAAAAAGACAGATTTAAAGGATAAAAGAGTAAAAATTGATGCAGCAGTGCAGATATCCAGACTTTCAGTCCCTGTACAGTCCGTCAAGCTCCAAACATCCTACTTGCTCCCATCATGTCCCATCATGTATTTCATCACCATCCTCAGTCTCTCCATTACTTGCAGGTTAAAAACACAATTTGAAGAGTGTTATCAAAAGCAAGAGCACTGTTAAATTAGCTATTTTTATTTACAAGGCAGACCACACATATAGTACAGTTACAGGCTGCTCAGGGGAAAGCCAGCCTCACGGCAGTTCTCGACACACACCATCACATCAAAAGCTCCTGAGATCAAAAGGAAAAATAAATGACACTTTTCAAGAACACACTCAAAATCTAGACCCACATATAAAAATAAAATTACACCGACTGATCACAACTGGTAGATGAGAAGATTCCCCCTCAAAAGAATAAGTTGCTTTTAGCCTACATATCTGGGATCAGTGCTTCCAAATCTAAAGGAGTACAATGTGTACTGACCTCGGAAAAGATCATACCAAGCAACTTTATCATTTAGAATAATTCAGGTTCTTCAGGAGTTGTACTCAAGCGTAAAATGCAATACTGTAATGACAAATTTGAACGATGTCCGTAATACCCTTAGGGCTTTATCCAGCTAATACTCTGTTTGGTAGTTCTGAAGTGTCTGACTAAGTAAGGGACATTGATATTTACCTAAAGGACGTCAAATCCTAAAGATTTTCAAAGACTTGGATATTATCATCTAGATTACGAAGTAAATAAGTACTTTCAGATTTCATATTTATCTGATCCCTATTCAACAGGGTAAATGAAGAGTCTAGGTCACTACGGTTTGCAGGGTTTTGTGCCTATAAGTAGGACCATCAGGAGAGTAAGGTTTTGCATTACAGGCAGGTACAGTCATATATTGTAAACCAGGGCGCATTTGGGGTAGCACAACATTACAGGACACGCCGATAGAAGTCCACTGTATAGAACACAAAGCCTATGAAGTTTAGTCATGCAGGATATTGATTCAAGTTCTATACATTACAGTTCTATCTAACAAGTCCTAAAACAGCAATGACTAGCAGGCTACGGTTAAAACCCTCAGTCTGTGGGCAGAGACACAGGGACACGAGAGCAGCTGAACAGTTCCTGTCCAGGAAGAAAAGGGCTTTTAATGGCACAGTATAAGTCCTTGATCCGTACTAGTCCACGATAGTGCTAAAGTCATTGACTGTTGTGATTTGCTACTGAACTGCCAGTTGTGTAGAGTTACTTTATCCAGGTAATGTGCGTTGTTGTTGTTTTTTTTTTTTGTTTTTTTTTTTCTTCAATGCTAAAGTCACAGAGAAGGCGATGGCGGTGGAAAGATTTGGAGCTCATGTCCGCCGAGGCTCCATCCTGTAGGAGAGCTGCGTCAGTGCCCTCTGGTTGTCGATCACACAGAGCTTCCTAACGTAACCACGTACCTCCGCTTGATTTTTGTTGGGTTGGCATATTTCAGGATCTAACGCAGCAAGAGAAGATGTGATAGGAAAGATGTGTTCAAAGCCAGTATGCAAATGTGATAAAAGCGTTCTGATAAGTAATGAGCAGACTTACTGAACGGTTGGCTTCTACAGTGCCTCACTTGCCGAATTGTGTTAGCTATAATACGCTGAATAGATAAGGATAAGAGACTCTTTAGATGTTACATCAAACTTAAGCGAAGAACAGTATAAGACATAAAACATATTGCTAAAATGAATCATTTGCCCTTCCAATGTGTACAGAAACTCACCATTTTCTCAAAATTAACCATATTGTCAATGAAGGTCTTGTTTCCCTCATGTGTAAATGTCATATCTATAAAGAAACAAATTCAATTTGTCAACGAGTTCATTCCCGTGTGATACAGCGACTGGGGTATTCTCGAGAGGCACGACGTACCTTTGAGAAGGAGGGGCATGAAGGGGATGATTGGCGGTTCCAGTTTGGTGACAGTGAGACGGTAGGAACGGTGGTTTCTTGATGGGTCCTGTCACCAAAAATGTTAACAGTGAAACTTCAAAAGACAACTGGACTTAATTCACCAAAATTAGAAAAGAAACTATTATATATGCACGTAGTTTTGCTTTTATTCACCCGGGGTTTTTAACTTCTCTCTGTGTACATATTTTTAAATCAATCCATATATAGATTTCTGCTGTCACCCCAATATAACTCACCATCATACTCTCAAACTCAGCGTAGAACTTCTTAAACTTGGTGGGGAGTTTCTGTCAGGAAAAACAGAAGTTGTAATACTTTAGTAACAGTGGAATACAGGCAGGGTTCACGGAAGATCTAGACATAAACTTGAATGGGAAAGTGTGTCCAAACTTTTGACTGCTACTGTAGATTAGTTGGTTATTAGACAAAGTTTACCTCCCACGTCTGGCTCAGTCTGCTGACAGCAGGGTTGCTCATCCCCATAATGATGGCAAAGAATGAATTCAGGTTCTTGAACTCCCTACAACTATGGATCAATACACACACGCAAGACATAAAGTGAATGCATTGAATGCAACTTAAATCAAGCTTAATGTAAGTGAGAAACACTTCATCCAAGGGCGGTGTGTGCAAACCAGCATGCATATGATGCGTGTGACAGTGGCCAGCAGGTCCTACTCACTGTGCAGCTATCTTGATGAACTTCTTGAGGAGCTGGACTCTCTTGCTGAGCTGTCCGCAGAGGCAGACCTCAGTGACCACCCACAGCTGAACCTGGTTGAACCTCCGCAGAAACAGGTCCAGATTGGCCGTAGTTCTCCTAAAGCTCTGCCGGCCAAACGTGTGGTAGAGCAGCTCATGCTGGGGAAAGGAGGGAGGAGACATGAAGGGGAGCAAGTTTAGAGTTAATCCAGTGGACAGGTCTCGCTACCTTGCATCTCTGAAAGCATTATTCCTGCAGGGCTTTTCTTATGAACAAAGACACAGCAACAATCCCTGGCTGAGGTTGATTTCAGTGGGCGTGCGTGTGCGTGTGTGTGTGTGTGATACCTCGTGCACACAGCTGAAGAGCTCCCAGTCAAACATGGTCATTTGGTATGCCAGGTCCTTAGAGCTCATCAGTTCAAAAGTTGACATGGAGCCTGCAGTGGGACCCTCCTGGTCTGGAAGAGCAGTCTGAGGTTCACAGACAGAAATACACACATTTGTGCAAATTCATAAGCACAAAAAAAAAACGAGAATACAAGTAAGCAATGTACTACAATCAAGACATTTTTTTAAACATAATTTCAAACAATGTCACGTGACAAAGATCCATTGTAACAGTGCTGATTGTTCCAATAAAGCATGCTAGGTATTACTTCTTGTAAAACACTTCAGGTAAACAAGAGAAAACACTCATCTCTTACCAGAGTGTTGAGCTGGTCTCGAGGACAGGCAAATAATCGGCTGTTGATGCTCAGACCAGAAAACACTGACACGTCATTAGGCTTCAGGATTTGTTTTTCTGTAAGAAAAATGGGGATAGAGTTCTCATCACCACCCAGATGTGTCCCAACATCAACCTGGAGACAATATTGGAGACCAATAAGTAACACCACTTTGATTTTCACAGTATATATCCCCAGGTTGTATTCATCATGTGTCCAGGACTTGGTCATTTGCAAGAAGCCACTGAAGTGGGAAGTGCTCTTTCAAACCTAAATCAATCTGTATTCTTACCACCGGCAGAGCTGAGCTGGACCAACAGGAGCTCATCAGTGGTGCCAAGTTTGTCGGCCACAGCGCTGATCACTTCTCTTCCCGTCGCTGCCACGGCAACCCGGATGGTAGTGTATGTGTGATCACAGCAGTACACCTTCAACAGGACTAGACACACATACAAAAATAATATGGTAATGATGAAAGGTTTTGCTGCAATAGTGGCTCTGCAGAAAAGGTCAGGGATCTCCAAAATATTCAATCTTCTGAAGACATGAACATCCACATTAAAATTTCATGGCAAAAACATTCACACCGACTTACTGTCATCGTGATTCCTAATGGGCTGTTTCTTCTGCAGCCTTTCCTCTCCATTGCTGAACTGTCGTATTAGGGTTTTCTGTTGAATTACACAAGAAGGTGTGTAGTCAGTATCTGCGTCACCATGCTAACACCTCAAATGTACTATATGATTTTGTTAAAGACAGTAGTCTGGATATACCTTTTTTGTGGATTTGGCTTCTTCCGAACTACAAAATGTAAAAAGTGTAAAAACAAACAAAAAAGGATAAATAAATAAATGTGGTCGGTTTATAAAACAGTGAAAGTTTAACGTGCAGGAGCTGGGTAACATACTGTAATTTGACGACTTTCTCCAGGTCAGGAACCAAGTCTTTCAAAGCTCTCAACACACGAGAATCATTTGATAAACTCCCATATAGCTCCTAGAGAGACAGAAGAAGAGTCGCACACTGCCCATGCATATAACTGTGTATGTTATGGAATTTATTTACACTTTAAAGCTTGCTGTAAGTTACCTCAAGGAACGAGATTGGAGCTGCCTCCTCCTGTAGCATGTATGTGTGCGTGTTAGCCCAGCGTAGGGCCAGAATGAGGGCCTTCCTCTTACAGTTGAGCGCGTACTCCAACCTCTCCTGTTCAGAGCCGGGTGGAGACGCCGCATGGTAGGTGCACACAAGGTTAAAGATAAGACGTGGATCTTACATTGCCAATACGGTTAGCACGCAAACAGTAATACCCAATTTGTTGATTGCTGACCTGCATGACCACAGTACAAATCTTAACAGATCGTTACAGCGGCTAAATCCATATTTTTATGCGGTTTTATGCAGAGTTAGTGGTGTACAATCCTGTCACAGCACAATTCAAGAACATTTTTATTTGGAGCATAGCTCCCCCAGCTTATCAGACTGACATTCTGCCTGATCACGAAACACAACACTAAGTGCTTTACTGAAAATAGAACAACCTGCTCAAGGCCATAGTTAACCTTCATTACTGCATTCTCTGTACCAAATAAGGGTATTATGTATAACCATCAGTGCAGCGGTGGTAAAGCAGAGGTAGCTGAACATTTGCACTACAATGACTAAGACAATAAGAAAAGACCTTCTCGGCTGGGATTACAACTTGTTACTATGGTGTGAAGAGAGGCGTGCACTCGGTGAGCGGTTCATTAGTGCTGCATGGTCAACTGCTGCATCAGCACTTCCATAAGCAGCACAATGCTGTCAGTAGCCCTGTCATAGTATGCAGCAAACAATAGACATGTCCAGCCATTTCTGAGTGGGACAACAAAACATTATGGCTATATTTGTAAGTGTAGCTACCTGATAAGTGGGCGTCATAGACAGGATGAATACCCAATATTGTATATACAGTAAATGCAGAGAGAAAGAGTAAAGGCAGGAAGGATATTGTGCCATCAGTAGAGGACACAGCTGGCTGTTGGGCATGAAGACACAGTGCATGAGGACGAAATCATCCACTGCTGGGTCTAACAGATGGGGAGAAAAACAAACAGCAAGAGAGATGAGAGTCAGAGGGAAAAAGGAAGAAAGAATCAAGAGGGTCAACTAAGTAGTGAAAATGCCATTCATCATTAATCAATTTATCTTGCTTATCTGTCTATCCTAGTCTTTAATTTCAAACCATTTGCTGCAGTGTTGGGACTATGTAGGAACCATCTATTCGATATTCACTAAGGACTACCTGGTTCACTATGGTGTATATCCATCCTCATTGTCTCTAGGAAGTGCTCAAGAATCTTCTCTGGTGTTCCTGATATCACAGTGTACCTGCAAAATGTGAGAAGATGTGAAGAATTTCATTAAAAAAATTTAAAAAAACACACACAAACAAGCCAACTTACTGTTGGGGCGCACACACACACACACACACACACACACACGAGGAGAGATACAGTCTACTGTAGATTTGTAAATATGTATACAAAAAGAATCCTCACACATACTTGATGCTTCCCAGGGTGGAGGCACGAGGACTCTTTTCTAACACAAGCACAGCTTGTTCGTGCTCTTTCAAACGCACTGTATTGGCTTCCACATCCTAAAAATACAAGATGCATGTAAAGAAAATCTGTAAATATCACTCCATGTCAAATGCAACAAGAGTAGCGTTTTAAATGTAATATAGCTGGTCTTCCAGAAGAGGGCGACAGACATCACAGTCAGGCAGCATCAACTGTTATAGTGCAGTATGATGCTTCAGACAGCCCAAATGAATGAATTCAGAGTGTTCTTTAATTTAGTTTAAATAATGTTGATTTAGCAGTGACTTTGTAAAAAATTTTTACTAACAGTATTTGTAAGAGTTTGGACCAAACAGTAGTAATTTGGTACTCGCGAGATGACCCTTGGACAGGTCCCATTCGTTGTCTGCCTACCCTGAGTATCCTGTTAAAGTCTTCCTTGTCCACACGCAGGAAGTGGCAGTTGTCCTCTCGCAGGACGATGGAGGCCGCACGAGGTGAATCTGTAACCAGGGCTAACTTCCCAAAGTCATCGCCCTCGTGGAGAGTACACACCACCCCCTAAGAGGCACACACACGCACACACACACACACACACAAATGCACAGAGACAAATATGATCCAAGATATAAACAAGCTCAGACACAAACACAGTTTACTAGTCATCTGAAGCCCTGAAGAGAAATCAGAAAGGAGCAAGAGCACTAAGGACTGGGATGAATCATCTGTACTAGTGTCTGTGTGCAGAGCACTTTTGTGTATGTACATGTGCGATCAATGTGCATGCACGCATGTAGAGTAGATCTGCCAGTACAGTGGTTGTAAAGCAGTGTGTGGCGTGAAATTGTGTATGCGTACAATCCCTTAAGCCATTTAATCATAGCGATGGGTCACGGTGAGCTGAGCAGAGTTTGTCAAACTCCACTGCTGGTGTTTCCCAGCACCGCAGGGCATATACACGATCAGCTGCATATTTTATTCCATTATATACAGAAAACTATGGCAATGCTCACGTGTCAAACAGACATACTGTGAGTATGTAGGTGGATGAAAGCATTCAAGCATACACACACACCTTGCCGTAGATGACCACATTGACAGAGCCCTTCTGGATGATGTACCATGATGTGCCCTCCTCTCCTTGGTTGAACACTGGAAGATAATCGCATATTATCCCCACATACATGAGTTGTCACAATTTAGTGTGAGGGTGTCAGATTTGCAAACCCTCTGCTGTACACGATGTAGATTCTAGGACAAAGTGAAGACTCACACACGGTTCCAGCTTTTGCATGCGACTCGAAGATCACAACGCTCGCCAGTTCCCTCTTCACCTACAAACCAGAGTACACTGCTCACGTCATATTGCATTTAGCTGCACTGCAGAAACATGTGAGTGAACTGTAAAATGGACACATCTGAGTTTACAAGGATTATCTGGTAGTCCTTACAGTCCTTCATCACAGCACATAGTGAGAAACGTTTAGCATTGTGTTCATATGGATAATGGAGGGAAATAGGAATTAAAAACTAGTCAAATAAAATTTAAAAAAAATAGATTTTATCCCATTGTTTGGGAACTACTTTCATCTCCTAAAATGTGCTTCATGTGACTTTTAATTCTGTTATAATGTGACTCCATCGGATACACGTAATACTGATTCTAGGAATATCCGTAGCATGAAAACAACTTAAAAAGATCAGGAGCCCTTACAGACGTATGGACTCCTCCAAATGGTGAATACTTGCCAACACAGGGCAGGTCAGTGTTAAACTACACTTGTAAGAGAAATCCTGACTCCAACTTCTCTCTCTGTTCCTAAAAACAAAAAGACCGTGGCAACTGGTTCTGACTAATTAACGGCCTGCCTGGAAACATGTAATGTCCCTTTAAAAGAAAAGTGGACCGACTGACTCACAGTGTTGGAGAGGTGAGCTAAGGCCTTGATGTGAAGCAGCTCATCATAGATGATCTCTAGGTCATCCCCTGTCCTCTGACCAGGCCTGCAGACACACACAGATTCGTCAGAATGAACTCACCACAAAGATTTCATGCACACACTTATTTCACTGCAGTTAAATTAGCAATGACGCATCCTAATTCTAAATTAATGTTGCTGTTTTCAAAGTAGTCACTACACATTTTTAATTAAAATAAGCTTTCTTTATTTACTTGAAATATATATCAGATCGATTATATCGATTGTTACTGACGATTTCCTGAGGATCATGCGCAGCAGTGCGTCAGGGCCAATCTGAGCGAGGAAGAGGATGGTCTCTGGCAGCTCTTCCTCACTCTCCCTCTTCTCCTCCTCACTAGGCAACGGTGTGTCCTCCTCCTCATCGTCAAGAAAACGGTAGAAAAGGTACTTGTCCTGGAAACCCAGCTCCTGGTCCACTGAAGAGCAGACAAGCATACAAAATAGTCAAAAAGACAAGTTTGAAATGAGACGTTTAAACACACATACTGTGCGGCATTTTCAGCAATCACAGTTGTTTTCGTATCTCAGAACATTTCAGACATCTTCTTTGAAGTGTATGAATTTTACATCAACTTTCAATCTATATTTTATGCTCCTGCTTCAAAACATCTAATTAATTTCAATGCTGGTATTCTCTGTGATTGATGTTTAGATTTAGTAAAACCACCACTCCAACTCAGAGTCAAACACTTGGCTTCAGTCTAAAACTTATTTCCACTCAGCATAGAACTGAAACTCATACTCAGAATGGCGCTTTTATTGTTGGATGCAATGTTAAAGTAACTTAATTGTTTATTGTAGGAAATGTAAATGCAAACATTGTTCACTATATGTATTTTATTTGAATACGAACCCCAGGAAGAACAGTGAATGGGGATCCCAATAAACCAAAAAATAAACGTAATCCTAACTTATACATTTCAGTTTAATACATAAAGTAAAACAAGAGTAATGTGAAGAAATTAACTCTCCCCTGTCTTTTTCTTTTGTAGCTGCTTTGTAATAACGTTTTGGGAACTGACTACTGTACATGGAATGAAACTAATCAGCATACACTATGAAGAGAAATCTAAAGTTTTAGTTACCGTGGTTGAGCACCCCTTCTTCTAGAAGTGCCTGCCACATCCCAACAGCATGGGACCGTGTAAGAACACAGGCACTCTGCAGCACCAACCAATCCACCAGCTCTGTGCCTACACAGCATTGTCTGCAATACACACATTCCAATAAAATCTACATTTTCCCCTTAAGCTGTGGCATGCATAACTCTGCGTAAACACACACACTCCTACCTGTATGTCTTGAGGTGGTACTTCCTGTCTCGAATCATGTGTGGGGCTCTGGACAGGATGGCATTGCGGAGAACCTTCCCCGCTCTCTGCAGCTTTTCTGAAGGAATCTAAAGAACACACGGGAACACCAGCGTAGTTTGATGAACTGATTGTGAACTGTGATCCAAGAGTCAATTCTTGCAATACTTGTGCTGGAACTTTTATACAGACAAATGGCAAGAGAAATACCACTCTGAGACCCCATTATGAAGAACAGAAAACTAAAATGCCACATTATCAATTGACCCTGAACGTGGGCAACCTCGCTGCAATATTTACACTGCCAACTGACTAGAATAATGGCACAGAACATAGTACCCAGGTAAAATAAAATTACCAGATTAAACTGATTATTCTCAAAAAAATACATCTCAAGTAAATCTTAACAATAAAATTGCTAATTTTTATCTATTTTGATATGATATATGTTGATTTGTGCATCACAAACTGAGGTTACTGCTAGTTACATACAGTGCAGCACGCATACCAGTAAAACTATATCAAAACACACATACAAGCAAACACATCCAATACAAAGCACACCTGCACCTTTGAAAGAGAGCAGATGTGTACCCCCCCCCCCCATGTTAAAAACAACAAAGCACGGCATGCTAATTGTGCAGATGGGATCTTTCTTCTATGTGCATGCATTAGCATAACTACAGAGGAACACAGCTGTGAGTCCATACTCGTCTCTTCTCAGAACACTCGCGCACACACACACACACACACACACTGGTTCATTCACAAACATGAAAGTATGCAGTAGTGCACAACCTTACGACACTGTGGTCCAGTTTACTATATACTCTCAAGTCTGTTAACCTGTTTGCAACATACAGAATGGTGTTTTTGTTTATTTGTAAAGAGTTAAGTACATTTTGATTTCATACATATGAAACAAAAATAAAAAATGTTGCTCAGTCGTCCGTGCCCTGTCCGCTTAAATATTCTGACACAACCAGTGAGACGTAGAGAAGTCCAAGGGGAAGCCTGGGCCACAGTATATCAGCTGTGAGTTTGGTTCATTCATGTTTTGTGTGCCGTGAGGAAGCGCACAGCTCTCTGAAACGTGTTGGCAGAGTAAATTCAAGTTGCTATGCTGAGCTTTTTTCCTTTTCTTTTTACTTCCTAGATAAATCCAAGATGGACTTTCAGGTTCCAGGCAGTGAGCAGGAGTGAGTGTTTACCTTGTTGTGAGCTTTGTTTGCAGAGTCTGAGTTCATGTTGTCTTTGTCTGTTAGTCCTGAGGAGGAAGAAAAGTGTTGCCAAGCTGGTCAAACTGCAGATTTTTTACAAGATACAGATTTAATTCCCAACACATTCAAATATAACCTATCCATTGTGTAGCTTAGATGCTAAATCAACAGGGAGGCATGCTCTACTGCACATGATGTTCTGATAAACAGTAGAAGAAAAAATAAATAAAGTGTCCCTTGTCCTTTTCAAGGTATAATACTACATTATTCTTACAATATGTTACCTAGTGTTTATTCAAATACAACCAATTAATTATCTGACCTATTTTATAAAATGCTACGTTACTATTTTCATTGTTTTGTGTACAACTAAACACACTTTGTTCCAGTGTGTGTGTGTGTGTGTGGGGGGGGGTGGGGGTCTGTACTCACTATCATTGTTGGATCCACTCTCCATAGCTCCGTAAGGAGGGGCCAACAGTCCAGCCAAGCTCTGACGATACTTCTACAAGACAAATCACACACACACACACACACACACACACACACACACGATGTCAATTTGAAAACATTTGCACCTCTGACAATTATAATACATCATTAATAAGTCATTGTCATCAAAACCCAGACCATTTCTTTCTGTCTCTCTCAACTCACACAGTGTTACTTTCAAACGCTCACACTGCAAGTGCGCTTCAAAACAAAGCCCTTTGTACAACAAGATAATTTACATGCAGAACAACTAACATTATATAACACACACACACACACAGAGCAGCAGCATTCACACCAGGGTTAATGAGTGCACAGATGCTGTTCTTACAGCTGTTAACAGAATACGGTTTGCATTTTCTACAGCAGAGACACTGAAATTCTGAGCCTGAATGTGCCATTGCTTTTCTGCAAGGTCATTACCAAGCAACCTATGCCTTGTGAGGACTGCCACACACAAACACACACACACACACACACACACACACATTTGCAGAGGGAGAGATAAATAGAGCATCTGTTTGACCTGAAGACACAATCACCCCCTGTGTGGATGTCTTTCCTGCACATATAACCAGGGCAAACACTGCCACACAATTTCTAGAACTTTTGATTTCATTTTGTGAAAAGACAACAGAAGTAAATATCAAAAAACAGTACAGTGAAACACCATCTAGCCCACATGCACAACGCCACAGACTACACAGTGTTACAGTCGAGGTGTCAGACTCACCTGAGGTAACACACTCAGCTGCCTAATGCTGGAGGGACTGAAACCCCAGAGAGCTGCCCTCTGCTCCTTTACAACTCACACACAAGCAACCGGATAGCATCCTGCACTAAATAAGCTGTTCCCCTCCTTTCTTTTTTCCCCACTCTTGCTCCCCCCCTCTCTCTCTCTCTCTCTCTCTCTCACAGTCGCCCCAGTGTCCTTCTCAGTCTCTCACTCTACCTCTCTCGCTGTGATCGAGCCAAGAACCAAAGCACTTTCTCTCATAGGTTACCACGGTGATCTGAGTCTCTGTGTGACCGAGCTACTCCAGTGGAGGAGGGGAGAGAGGGAGGGAGGGAGGGAGACAGAGAGAGGAAGCAGAGGAGGGATAGAAAAAGAGTAGTGAGGGTGGAGAGGACGGAGGCTGGCAAAAGACACAACATGGCCAAAAGAGGAGAGAGGAAGTGGGCAAGAGAAATGTAGAGCAGGTTAAAGTGACAGGAGTAAATGAGGGAAAAGAAAAAGAAAGTGAGAAAGACTTAAAATATTAGCCTGCCATTGTCCAGGCCAACCAACCATCAGCTGTTTGATATTCCGTACGTTTACACATATCTGTCAGAAACAACAAGCCGTTTTACATTTTCACCGTGTTTATTCATCTCACTTTCACTTGGCGTGGAGCGGCGCTCTTTTTCTTTCATCCTTTCATCAAACACATGACTGCATTCATCCCGTAGCTTTCTAGTCCCACACACACACACACACACACACACACACACACACACTGTGACTATGAGAGTCACAAAATGACAACCTCGGGCAGTTGTGTTGTATGAGTTATATCGTCAGTCA